>JAUJYZ010001058.1:2060000-2077500 GCA_033675265.1 Actinostola sp. cb2023 | reverse complement strand
ACTGAAAAACATTTTACTGGCACGCTCGCTGTCTCGTTAATCGAGGTTTAAAGTCGGTTTAAAGTACGAAAAGGAGGCGATTTGAGCTGAATAAACGCGACCACGACCTGTATTATATATCCATTTAACTTCTTAGCAGTTTCGAGGATCTCTCGGAAGAAGTATTAACATCGTTATGTGAGGATTTCCATCATCAGCGTCCCGGCTGTGGATTCGATCAGAAAACAATGTTTTTGGTAATTTTGTTTTACATTGTATACATTTATCATCTACGAATTTAGTTCATTGTGATCTTCTTTTGTAGTTGACATTATCCAGGGTTTTTTTAAGGCTTAATGTAACTTGTTATTTTGGTTTTGTATTGTAGGTCACTATTCTCATTTGTGCTGTCGCATCATCGATACAAGCGAGCGAAGGTAGTAGTGTTTTTCGTGTGATATTTGTTTTCGTGTATTCATTTTCTCCACTTTTAGCGTTGATCTTTACCATCTTTCTTTATTCTTGAAAATCTCTCTTTTTAATTGAACCTCGATTTTAAACAATGGATGGCACTTACTACAGCAGCTCAGGAAAGAAAGCAGGACAATTTCTGCGAGGAAAATTCCTAGTTGAACTGATCTTTGTCACTATTGTTTGAACAGCCGTCTATAGCAGATCGGCTTCCAGTTCTAATTTGCTTTCTTTCTCCTTGGAGGTTCCTTGTTCTGCTTTTTTAAACACTAATCTCGATCAGCATACAATATCCATTACATTTTAACCACACTTACACTTGGAAAAGTTCATTTACTGTTCAGTTATCGCGCGCGAAACGGGAAACTTGTTACTTTTATAATAATGAGTGTATGAATTAGAAAAAAAGGTTTTGGTCGTTTGATTCTCACCTAGTCGAAATCTTAGCCGTAGTATTCATTTCAATTGTCCATATATTGATGACTGCACGTTATCGGCGAAATAGTATTTAATTTTAACTTTACAAGTAACTGTTTATATAATATGAATCAGGTCAAGTTATACAGCGTGCAGTGTTCATATAAGTTTGTATTTCTGCAAGCTTATTCGATTATATGATTTTGCGTCAGGCCATTTGTAGTAATTGACACGCTCGACTCTAAAAGTGAAAACTTGGTGAGAAAACGTTCATTTAATGTAGAATTTTCACCAAATATACCGTATTATAATATAATCGTGATAAAAAAGCAATAACAATAGCGTTAGTGTTTTGACAAAGGGACGATGATATTTTTGGAATGTCTCAAAAATCACTACTGAATATTTCTGTTATTAAATACTTTTTGCTCTTTATCGGCCTTTGTTTCGGGCATTCTCCTTCCTTCAAACGTAGAGCGAAATGTCATCCAAATACTAATTTAAACTCTGCAGACGAACATTGAAATTGCAATATAAAGTGACGTACAAAAAACTTTGAAAACAATATATCAATATCAAAAGTAATATTTTGAACAATCGGTGTTCTTTGGTATACATGCGGCGCGCGGCAGTCACTGAACTGATTCGAGGCGATTTTTCTCATCACCAAGAACCGTAAATATTTGTCGTTTTATAACCTGTTTGAATTGAATCACTTTATTCGATTTTTTATCATTTCAAGAAAATTTAAATATTTTAGTTATTAACTGATCTCCTTCGAGACCTTCCTTGCGAAAGAAAGATCTTAAAGGATGAGTGCTTTAAGTTTCATATCCACTATTGACATAATCTATGACAATCCTTTCCGTCTTGCTTCTTTCTGCCTCTTTAAGGCATTAATTACTCTTTTCTTGGGTTCAGTTGAATCTCGAAACTTTTACTACACTGCACTCAAATTAGAGTTCTCTTAGCGACATGGTACGGTTTCTTTGCAGTGCTCGTATGCTTAGCAACGAACTTGAGTCCCCGTGGAATGTCATATCCAACAGAAATTCCCCTCGCTAATTTACTTGTACGTCAGTAATCACCGCCGGCATTACCAAAATATCTTAATTATTATTTTCCTTTTTGCTTGTGCTGTTAGAGCTTAATGCCCTCAGTTTATCTAGGACTACGAAATTAAAAGTTTTCATTCTACCGGAAAGGCTCTAAATATGTCTTTTAGATAAAAGATAAGTGAAGATAAATCACTCGCGATGGCCACCATTAAAGTGAAGCTTAGCACTTCATTCCAGTTTTCACACGAATAAAAGACAATTTTGGGGAATTTTTCAAACTATATTTGAAGTGTTCAATTTGTTTTGCCTTTCGTTGTCATATTGGCTTGCAAGTTTTTTTTCTGTCTGAATTGTGTACCTTCTTGGCAATCAAGTTACCTTCAAATGTGTTTTATTTTGTATGACGTATTTCCTTGCAAAATTATAGTTTGTTGATGTTTTGTGGGAAACAGACTCAACGGACTCATGTCAGTTAGTTTTTTAATTGAAGATGGTTTACTGTTAGTGGCTTTTCGGAGGCCTTTCACTAAGGCTTACTTATGCAAAGTGACGGGATTAGAGTAAAAAAGAGCCGGAAATATCTTTAAAAGCCCTACAATTGTCTTACGTTGGCGATGAAGCAGAAGCAAGTCAAATAAAAGAAAGTCGGTTCACAAAGCAAATTGTATAAACACCTGCCTTCAGAAGGCGCGAAAAAGTGACCAGAATTAACACTTGGAAGTTAACAAAGAAGCGAACGCGGCTTGTCAAAAACCGCGGGAAAACGAGCAAGACCAACTGACCAAGTGCCACTTCTGTTTAGAGAAAACACTATTGCGAGAAACAAAAATAGTATATGCGTACTTAGGTTTTCGATGAGCTAAATCGAAACTTCGAAAGCCTATAACGGAAATTAAGAAAGGATGGCGGTTCATATGATTTGCCAAGGAATATGATCTCTGTATCTATAAACAATTCCCCAAGAATTAAAGAATTCTAATCATATAAACAATAGATTCAACAAAGCTAAGGAAGACCCCCATAGATATCATAAAAGTGTAACGTAAACAACTCGATATGAGGAAAAAGTCATGCTGGAGTAATAACGACAACCGTTATTGTTATACAATCTCAATTCTAAGCTCATATCGTTTCTGAAGCTCAGTTTATGTCGTCTTGAAGCTGAAGCTCCTTCAGTTTGAAAATGCGTGTATTAGCTAGTGTCAATCCGTTATAGGAGAATGGCTTTTAAGAATAAAAACGAGGAAGGTTTGAGAATTATATACATTGTAAGAAAAAGCTGTGAACAGCAAAGGAAATGAGATTAATCAACGAAAAAGTTCAAAGAAGTGCGATTCGGTTGCTTGACTCAAAGTTGGCTACTAGGTTCGGGTACTACTGCAGATGTTTTCGGCTCCGATTTGTCTCTCAGCTTGTGGAAAGAAGACGGGTTTGACGAGTTGTCACAGTGCTGTGAAAGACTCTCCTTAATTTACTTGTATGATATTGCCAGATGTTTATGAGGAATATTGAGAAAACTGAAAGATCGTGAAATTCATCGTGTTGCCGGTGAGTCTCGCCGAGAGTGACTCCATTAGATGGAAAATTTCCGGGACACGTTCGTTGTAAAACGCAGTGATGTTGAAATTGAGTCAATATTTGAGTTGGAATAATTTTAACTTTCGTTGGATTCTTGACAATCAGGAACACAAAAGCAAATTGTTCTAAAGATACAACAAATGCATCCGTGTACATCTTATTAAAGTAAGATATAACCAACAGAAAACAAAGCATTTTTCATTATTTAAGATAATTTTATGCTGTAATGTGCCTCGAATACAAGTTCTATCGAAAGTCAAGAAATTACATTTACTACTTTTTTCAGAAAACAAATTGGCGGTTTGTGCAGTTAACCATGATCCCTTGCGGCCAGACTACGGCCTGCGACCAACTAGCTGACTAGCTGGGCCTTGTGGTTAATGAACAAATCCGATATAAATAATCATAACAATGGCGTTTTTGAATTGCGATTGTACCCTGAATACAGAGACTAAATTCAAGACCAGAGACGTCACTAACAAAACACCTGACGTTGACGATCGAAAACCCGAATATATTTTCCATCATATTTAATTTGTTATCTCCGAGTCAAAATTACCAGCAAAGACTCCAAAGAAAATGAAAGGGTTCAGTGGGATGATTATTTTAGAGTGACGTCATTACAAGACTGCAAATACCAATCAAGCCGCGCTGTCATCCATCTCTGGTACGAATGCTCGCTTCCTTTGTCACATCTTTGTCGATGTGTTTACACTGTATGAGTGATTTGTCAATATTGTTCGGTCAAAATTTGTCCAAAAGTTTTAAATTTCATGGATTATTCCGTTCTGAGCACATATAGCTGCTGTGGTGGCGATAGCATGGTGGAATAATGAACAAAAACCAGAGAAATAATAATAATGAAAAGGGAATAGTGTTTTAATTTTCAATCCATAAATTCAACAGTTTTTTTCGATAATTATTAATTAAAGATAGAAAGAAAAAGAAATAAAGGTAGAGAGAAAGAATGAAAGAAAGAAAATATGGAGGAAGGAAGGAAGGAAGAATTAGAAAAGGAATGAAGGATGGAAGATACTGCACGTTCGTATTTTGAACGATCTTCGCGCTCCTGGACGACACGTGTCGAAATAAACTATTGTCTTGTATTGTTTTAGATAAGAATGAAGGAAAGAAGGGAGGGAGGAAGGGCGGGAGGGAGGGAGGGAGGGAGGGAGGGAGGAGGGAGGGAGGGAGGGAGGGAGGGAGGGAGGGAGGGAGGGAGGGAGGGAGGGGGAGGGAGGGAGGGAGGGAGGGAGGGAGGGAGGGAGGGAGGGAGGGAGGGAGGGAGGGAGGGGAGGGAGGGGGAGGGAGGGGAGGGGAGGGGAGGGGAGGGGAGGGGAGGGGAGGGAGGGAGAGAGAAGAAGATTGATGAGATGTTAAAAAGTGAGAGAGGTGATAATAAGTGAAGGAAGAAAGGATACTATGCTCTGTTCTACTCTTCCTCAAAGTTTCCTCAATTAATTCTCCATTTCGTTTCAGTTTGGGACCTTGGTTGTTATTCAGATTCCCGAAGCAACCGAGAGTTCAAAGTATCCGGCGGCAACTACAAAATCAGCGACACATCTGTACAAGAATGCACATCATCCTGTGCGCATGGCAACTATCGGTACAAGTACGCCGCGACCGAGGGCTCATACTGCTATTGTAGTAACACAATCACCCGTGTTGTCAAGGTTGACAGTAACAAATGTGCTAGTGCATGTAGTAGTAACGTGTGTAGTGGTCCAGCTTATATCAGAGTATTTAATACTGGTGACTCCATTGCTGGACTCAGCGTTCTTACACCCGGTGTTGGGTTTCTGCTGGAAGATGTGGATTTTAGTTCTTCAGTTACTAAAGGTATGTATAATAATGATAATAATAATAATTTTTATTTATTTCATTTTATAGCGCTATTTCCAAGAAATTGCCCAATAGCGCTTTACAATTAATCTACAATTAGTTTAAACTTTAAGAAAAAAAGCTAATATTACTACTATGTATGTGTATATGTGTATATATTATTATGTACAGTCAACTCTCCGCTAACGGACACTCTCGTAAGCGGACAGCTCTACTTACGGACGCCTTTTCAAATCCCCGTTTTACCTCCCAGTCAAACTCTGTATTTACACATTCCCGTAAGCGGACACTCTCGTAAGCGGACACTCTCGTAAGCGGACGCGGACACTTTTGAAAATGAAAATTGGATTTTTCTTTTGTTTACGCTCTCTCGTAAGCGGACACCCCATATAATAATTGACTCTCGGCAATGAAATCTGTCTTTAATTTGCAATAAATCAACAACAAAAAAGAGTTTCGCTTTATATCTTCAGTTGCTATTTTTCTCTACCGAATAAAACATAATTCACACCCGCTAATTAACTCTCCCGTAAGCGGACATCCACCCTATTTTTCTTTAGTGTCCGCTTACAGGAATGATTCTCGTAAGCGGACAGCTCTACTAACGGACACTTTTTTTCAATTCCCGAGGGTGTCCGCTATATACGAGAGAGTTGACTGTATGTGTATTTTTGTTTCAAAATGATTTTGATTTTGATTGACTCTCTCTATCTCTTGTATTTGCTAAAACTGAAAGATTATTGACTTTGTTTGTGTGATTTTTTAACAGACAAAAAGGATGATTAGCTTCCCTTATTATTATTATTATTATTATTATTATTATTATTATTATTATTATTATTATTATTATTATTATTATTATTATCATCATCATCAGCAGCAGCAGCATCATCATTATTATTATTATTAGTATTATTTTAGATTTTTTCCGAACATTTGTTCTGTATATTCTCCATCAGTTTTCATTTCTATACATATATCATAGTTCT
Source organism: Actinostola sp. cb2023 (assembly GCA_033675265.1). NCBI lineage: Eukaryota > Metazoa > Cnidaria > Anthozoa > Actiniaria > Actinostolidae > Actinostola > Actinostola sp. cb2023. Next base: position 2,071,166 of record JAUJYZ010001058.1, on the reverse strand, counting down.
TATCAGTAATTATTATTATTACTATTATTATTATCATCATCAGCATCATCATTTTTATTATTATTATTATTATTATTATTATTACTATTATTAATATCATCATCATCATTATCATTATCATCATCATCATCATTATTATTATTATTGTTATTGTTATTATTATTATTATGATGATTTACTTAGGCCCCGTTCACACTACGAAAACGCATACTTTTTTTAATCGTTTTACCGAGCGTCCACACTAAAACGATCGAAAACGGAGCTTTTCAGAAAATCTACGTCACAACTCAGCCCCAGTTTCCCGCGGGAAAAGCCAGTAGTATCGCTGGCGCTACTGGAGCATGCGTATACTTAAGTGTGGACGGTCGAAAACGATGTGAAAACGCTAGTGTGGACGCAGAGCTTTTTATCCGTTTTCGGTCAAAGGAAAACGGAGGTTTTCAAAAACGGATTAGTGTAGACTGGGCCATAGTATTACAGCGATGCATAACATCACACTGATACACTCCATCAAGCATTGAGACTTCGGTTAATGCGTTTTTAAGAAATTATTATTATTATTATTATTATTATTATTATTATTATTATTATTATTATAAGGATTTTTATCTAATTTTCTATCTCTCATTTGTAATTTGTTTGAAGAATAAAGTTATTATTATTATTAAAATTATTATTATTATTATTATTATTATTATTATTATTATTATTATTATTATTATTATTATTATTATTATTATTATTATTATTATTATTATTATTATTATTATTATTATTATTATTATTATCATCATCATCATCATCAAAGTAAAGAATCTACCTCATATAGAGTTGTTTTCGTATGAGTGGGAATTAGTTACGGTACGGTTCGTGCCGTGCGGTGACCGTGCCGTGTTCAAGCATTCTGATTGGTTGAGCAATGATTTTGCGCGCTGTGATTGGTTGAATAGGTGTCTTCGAGTCCGTACCGTGACCGTAACTCCGTACCGTAGGTTTACCACTCATACGAAAACGACTCTATCGCCTGTATACGGGTTCGTTTGCTGCAGAGTGTACCATGTGCATCACTGACTGCTTCAATGAATTCTCGCTTGACTCCATTACCAGGTAAAGCAAATGCATCGTTCACCTTTGATTTCGGCGACAATTCCTTCGTTCTCTCGACGTGTAGCAACGTGTCCCACAAGTATAAGAAAACCGGTTTCTTCAAAGTCAAAGTCGCCGCAAGAAACAGTCAGTCGGGACCCATCTATACGTCAGAGTGGGTCTGCATGGAAAGCGCTCTGGGTCTCGTTCGAATGAAATGCCCAAAGGAAATCGTGGAGTCTGGTAACAAGACAAAAGTTACTGTCTATACCTCCCAGGGGACTCGTTTGCGTGGTAAATGGATAACGAAGCTAGGGGAATCAAGTGTGTTCAACATGTCAGGTATATAATCACACGGAAGGTTTTCACAGCAGTCATCTTGTGCGGCAGGAACAAATAAATAGTTTTGAATGAGAACATATTTAATTTCCAGCCACAATATGGCCGCTGTGAAACCGTTCATTCTATGCTGTTGAACCTCTCATAAGCGACCACCTTTGATATCAGTCTAGACTGTCGAACCTCTCATAAGCGACCACCTTTGATATCAGTCTATACTGTCGAACCTCTCATAAGCGACCAGCTTTGATATCAGTCTATACTGTCGAACCTCTCATAAGCGACCACCTTTGATATCAGTCTATACTGTCGAACCTCTCATAAGCGACCAGCTTCGATGGTATGAACGCGTTAAGATGTTACAATATTTGCAAAGTTGTAATTCGTTCAAAGGTCACATTATAAAAGTCTTCAAGTCCACAGGCAGCTATTAAACGTTTCTGTTTTGTGGTGAAGTAACTAGAATCAATATGTGTTTCGTTCAGATGCTTTAATGACCGAGGTTGGTTCAAAGGCGACATTTGGCAATATAAGTGGCTCGCCCCAGTCCGACGGTGCCTATATAAGCCCCACGTCCATGTTTAAACGAGGGGGGCGTGTGATGGCCTGGGAAGTTTACGCTTCCAAGACTGGACCAATAAGACTGCAGGTAATATAAAATTGATAAGACAAACAGACAGACAGACAGACAGACAGACAGACAGACAGACAGACAGACAGACAGACAGACAGACAGACAGACAGACAGACAGACTGACTGACTGACTGACTGACTGACTGACTGACTGACTGACTGACAGACAGACAGACAGACAGACTGACAGACAGACTGAGAGAGACTGAAATTGTTAATATTTTCCTCACAGGTCTATCGTCCCGTGTGTACCCTCCTGCAAGCCTTTTGTCCTTCTAGTCTGACCTGCATCCCTGCAGATAACCCGTGTAAGTCAGCAATGGAGTTCACGTGCCCTGGAGATCGTAAAGTCTGCTTGTATACAGGCAAATGTCTTCAAGGCTGTACAACAACTAGAGCTGCATATCCTGGATCGTCTTTACCACTAGTGGACTATAAGCTCAATGCAGGTGAGTACGATTGTCGTGTATTTTAAGAACAATAATTGTCATCATTGATCATTTTATTATTTATCGCTATCGCTATGGAGTGCCTTCTTTAGTGCAGTCATCATCACCGTCATTGTCACCATTACATCATCATACTCATCGTCATCGTAATTGCCATGACGACCAGATCTACCATCACAGGATGGCTCCTGATCATCATGATTAAAATTATCATCATCACAATCACCATTACATTATCATACTCATCGTCATCATAATTGCCATGACGACCAGATCTACCATCACAGGATGGCTCCTGATCATCATGATTAAAATTATCATCATCATCACCATTACATTATCATACTCATCGTCATCATAATTGCCATGACGACCAGATCTACCATCACAGGATGGCTCCTGATCATCATGATTAAAATTATCATCATCACAATCACCATTACATTATCATACTCATCGTCATCATAATTGCCATGACGACCAGATCTACCATCACAGGATGGCTCCTGATCATCATGATTAAAATTATCATCATCACAATCACCATTACATTATCATACTCATCGTCATCATAATTGCCATGACCAGATCTACCATCATGATTAAGATTATCATCATTGTCACCATTACTTTATCATACTCATCATCATCATAATTGCCATGACCAGATCTACCATCATGATTAAAATTATCATCATCATCACAATCACCATTACATCATCATACTCATCGTCATCATAATTGCCATGACCAGTTCTACTACCATCCTGATTAAGATTATCATCACCGTCATTGTCACCATTACTTTATCATACTCATCGTCATCGTAATTGCCATGACGACCAGATCTACCATCATGATTAAAATTATCATCATCATCACAATCACCATTACATCATCATACTCATCGTCATCATAATTGTCATGACCAGTTCTACTACATCATCATCATTACAAAGTTGATTTTCAATTTCCAGACGTCATTGCAAACGTCACCAAAGTTGGCTACAACCTGTTCACGTTGAAACCATCGGAAACCATTCAAGTGCAAGCTGGTGACGTCATTGGCTGGTCAACCAATAGCAGCGCAGGAGACCTTGCATACGAAAACTCCTCCTCTGACCCAGAATACTTCTATCCATCTTCAAGCTTCAGCATTGTTGTCGGGTCCACACTGACCAAGACGGCCCCGGCCGCGCGCCATGACATTAGTCACGTGATAAGAGCACACATGGGTCAAGAATCGTTCGCTTCAAACGAGTTTGTGTTCAATGAAGCTGGTCTTTTCAATGTATCGATTGTGGTGGAGAATCAGCCTGTCAAGAGGCAGGAGAGTCAACTTGATTTCTGCATGGTTGTAGTACAGGTGGGATAATTGTGAAGCGGTGTTATGCATCGTGAAAACAAGTCCAGGGAACTATTGCTAGTTTGTAATCAATCCCTGGAGATTTTTATGTACGACGACGCAGTGGTCATGTTGGTGGTACAAACAATAGAAGCTAATGAGGAATGCTTTGTTATCGGGATCCAACATGGCCGCCATGACGTCACGTGCAACCATGTTGGTGGTACAAACAATAGAAGCTAATGAGGAATGCTTTGTTATCGGGATCCAACATGGCCGCCATGACGTCACGTGCAACCATGTTGGTGGTACAAACAATAGAAGCTAATGAGGAATGCTTTGTTATCGGGATCCAACATGGCCGCCATGACGTCACGTGCAACCATGTTGGTGGTACAAACAATAGAAGCTAATGAGGAATGCTTTGTTATCGGGCACCAACATGGCCGCCATGACGTCACGTGCAACCATGTTGGTGATACAAACAATAGAAGCTAATGAGGAATGCTTTGTTATCGGGATCCAACATGACCGCCATGACGTCACGTGAAAACTAGCAATGGCTCCTCTTTGCTTGATTTATCATTCTGTTTCTTGCTCTGATAAAATGTTGATTCTTCTTCATTGGGAAACATTCCTTCTTCCGTCCTTTCCTTTCTTCCTAGTTCGGCTTCCTTTCATTCTCTTTTCATTTTTCTCTTGCTTCCTTCCTGATTTGACACTTAGGTATACACGTTTATTTTGCCATAGGATCGTATTAAGGGTTTGCAAATCCAAAGCCCAGTTTGTTACGACAAAAACGTCGGCTATGCCGCTGGTCAGCCGATCAACTTGACTCCAGCCATTACTAAAGGCAGCAACGTAGTCTACACGTGGACTGTCGATGGTAAAGTGTTTCATGGTAGTAAAGCACAGACACAAATAGACACCGTTGGTAAGTAAAAAGTTCGTTGTCTTATTACTAACTGTCATGCTTGTGAAATTAATACTCCATTCATTCGTTCGTTCGTAAGTTCATTTGCTCATTCGTTCATTCACTTTGTTATTCAGTTCTCTCCTCCCCTCCTTCCCTCTTCTCTCCTTCCTACCTTCCATCCATCTTTCCTTCCTTCCTGCCTTCCTACCTTCCATCCATCTTTCCTTCCTTCCTGCCTTCCTTTCATCCTTCTTTCCTTTCTTCCTTCCTACCTACCTACCTTCCGTCCTTCCTTCTTCTTTTTTTCCCTTCTTTTCTTCCGTCCTTCTTTCCTTCTTTCCTTCCTTCCTACCTACCTTCCTTCCTTCCATTCTTTTTTCCTTTCTTTCTTTCTTCCTTCTTTCCTACCTTCCTTCTTTCCATCCTTCTTTCCTTCCTTCCTACCTTCCTTCCATCCTTCCTTTCTTCCTTCTTTATTTCCCTCTAACTAATATTTCAATGACTCACTCACTCACTCACTCATTTCCGTTTTCAGGCCTGCACAATGTCATCGTGACAGCGTCAAACAATATCAGCGCCAGCAGTACATCAACAGTGTTCAGCGTCCTCACTGAAGTCGGCGACATCATTTTCAGCCACAGTAACTTTATCGAGGTCGAAAATACAGCAAACTTTACCGTCGGCATCTCTCAGGGCACTAACGTAACACTGAAGATCTTGTTTGATGGTGTTACTGCCAAAACCTTCTACACTCCTGAAGCAAACAACACTCTTTATAATTTCACACATGAGTAAGTATAGTTCACCTGATTAGCCCGAGTCTAAAAATGCAAACTGTTCTTCGTCATGTTTGTTCGTCAAATCTGCAATGGGCCACTATTGCGCAAGCGCTCTGTGTCGCTTTCATGATGCATCGCAGGCTCAGATCTACGAATAGTTGCCGATTGACTTTCCGAAAACTCGTCGGTCGAGTATGTTAATCACGGGGCCATGCTAATCTTCTCTGTATCGTTCCAATTTTCAGTAGTATACAGTACGAACTGTATGTTTAGAAAAGGAGCCCGAGTTGGAGTCTAGTTACTCGGGCCCTTCCGAAGGAAGCCCGAGTTAGAAAATACACTTTCTTTTTTTTTTTTTTTCTCATGGTCATGGAATGAAGAAAAAATGCGAAGAATGAAGAAAGAATGCGAAGTATTTGATCGTATCGAGTTTCAAGATTACTCCTGAAGCAGATAAGGGAAAACAAACGACACACAGGACTCAAGTAGATTTGAATCTTAGTTTTGAAAGCAGCTGTAGATCTTGAAGCTATCGAAAGGTCAGGATTCTAGTTCGCTATGTCATGTTTGTTATTAGGCGACATTGGACCCCAGAGTAGGCCTTTTGTTGCTAATTGTAATAGTACGTGTACAGTTATGTCCTTGAGTATTTATAACTACATCTATTACGGAAAGCTATATGTACAGAAGTCATGCAAACAGTCGAGCCAGTCGAGACTGAAAAGCAAGCCATCGAAACGCATACGCGTACTACATACCAGATACGCATACTCTAAATCTTCCTCGAGCGTTTTCGAAAGGGCTGTTCTACGACTTCGTTCCACGAACTCGAACTCATCAAAAAATGAACTGAAAAGCAAATGAAATGAACTCAAAAACTATCATGACCTCGCTATGTCATGTTTGTTAATACGTTATTAGGCGACATTGGACCCCAGAGTAGGCCTTTTGTTGCTAATTGTAATAGTACGTGTACAGTTCTGTCCTTGAGTATTTATAATTGAACTCACGACCAGCGATGTAACTACATCTATTATGGAAAGCTATATGTACAGAAGTCATGCAAACAGTCGAGCCAGTCGAGACTGAAAAGCAAATGAAATGAACTCAAAAACTATCATGACCTCGCTATGCCATGTGTGTTGCTAATTGTAATAGTACGTGTACAGTTATATATTATGTCCTTGAGTATTTATAATTAAACTCACGACCAACGATGTATAACTACATCTATTGACAGAAAGCTATATGTACAGAACTCATGCAAACAGTCGAGGTTTATAATTAAACTTACGACCAACGATGTATAACGGTCATGTATAACTCCATCTATTGACAGAAAGCTATATGTACAGAAGTCATGCAAACAGTCGAGCCAGTCGAGTTATTTTCAGTAACTCATGATGGATGTTTATTTTATTCCACGTTTGAAAAATTCAGAAGGAAAAGGAATCGTAAAAATCGTACTTCAAAACTACATCAAAGCATTTAAGGCGAGCAAGGTCAATGTTCGTAAATCGAGATCGTACATAGCCCTTCATCAGACATATATACATAGTCTCCCTCGTCACGCAACTGTCAGTCATTGTCAGGTCTCTCCTCACGCAACTGACATTGTCCTTGTCATAAGCCCGAGTGTACGCTCATTGAGCGTCTTGTTTATTTAAGGCCATGTATCGAATCCCATGATGCCTTGCGCGTTCAAAGTCTTTTCGTTGATTGCGAAATTAAAAAGAGATTTTAGATCCGAAGAAAATCAAGATGACGAATACAAAAAGTATCTGTATTAAGGGGATGTCGGTATCATTGAGCAGGTGTGCAAGTATGCTAACAGGAATGGGGAGGGAGGGGGGGGGGGGGGGGAAGGAAGGGTAGGCAGGCAGGCATGGCAAGTAAGTATGCTAGAAGTAAGAGGGGTGGAGGCATGGTAAGTATGCTAGCAGGAAGGGTGATGGAGCAAGGGTAGACAGCCAAGCATGGTAAGTATGCTAGCAGGAAGGGCGATGGAGGAAGGGTAGGCAGCCAAGCATGGTAAGTATGCTAGCAGGAAGGGGGATGGAGGGAGGATAGACAGCCAAACATGGTAAGTATGCTAGCAGGAAGGGTGATGGAGGAAGGGTAGGCAGCCAAGCATGGTAAGTATGCTAGCAGGAAGGGTGATGGAGGAAGGATAGGCAGCCAAGCATGGTAAGTATGCTAGCAGGAAGGGTGATGGAGGAAGGATAGGCAGCCAAGCATGGTAAGTATGCTAGCAGGAAGGGTGATGGAGGAAGGGTAGGCAGCCAAGCATGGTAAGTATGCTAGCAGGAAGGGTGATGGAGGAAGGGTAGGCAGCCAAGCATGGTAAGTATGCTAGCAGGAAGGGTGATGGAGGAAGGATAGGCAGCCAAGCATGGTAAGTATGCTAGCAGGAAGGGTGACGGAGGAAGGGTAGACAGCCAAGCATGGTAAGTATGCTAGCAGGAAGGGTGACGGAGGAAGGGTAGGCAGCCAAGCATGGTAAGTATGCTAGCAGGAAGGGTGATGGGGGCAGCCAGGCATGGAGGAATCAAGGCATCTGGTAAGCTGTTCGGCATACCGCAAGCTAGATAGGAAGGTAGATAAATAGACAAGGTAAGAAAATAGGCAGTAAGAGCACAGGTAAGTAGTCAGGTTAGAAAGCAGGCAAACAGCACGCCAACTGAAAGACAGGAAAGAAGCCGGGCAGGCATGTTTGTAGGTATAGTTAAGCAGACACTTATGTATGTAATCACATTAGTAGGTTATGTTATGACGGTAGGCCGATAACCGCTCCCACTTCTTCTACTAGAATACATATGACACTCTCTATCGTTATTCGTCAGGTTCAGTATAGGAGGCACCAAGCGCGTGAAGATAGAAGCATCTAACAACATCAAAGGCGAGAAAGGTATTCGGGTACACACCCTAAGCATGCCTGTCAAAGGAAAAATAGGGGACATTATCACGGATGTACAACCACAACTTACGTGTAATGGTACCTTGGAGATAACCACGGAACAGTCTTTCGAAATATCTATTTATTCTACCATCGATAACATGCCTATGAACTATACAATACACGACGGGGTCTCAGAAGTCGTTCACAAGGTCACTCAGACTGGGAAAGTGAATTACATTGGAAAATACAAAGCGGATTTCACGGGGAACATTGTGATCAACGCATCAGCGAACGGTGAAGTCGTCAGGACGGTTATCCCGGTGAAGGCATCAAGGTGCGGCCCACCCGCGATCTTTACACCAACCTTTTACAAAAAGAAAACTCCGCTGATCATCACAACAGCGAATGTGCTGGAACTCAAATATACCTCGGTTTTATTAGAAAAGCCAGGCTGTGAGTACGGAACGTTGGAATACACGTGGAGGATATTCGAACTGCAAGGAGAATCTGTAGTGGGAGTACCAGCTTTTCATCCAATCTACGGGTTTAGCTCTTCAGTCTTCAAAGTGGCTCCTTTGAGTCTCGAGAAAGGCAACTATACAGTCAATATGACTCTCACTAACACTGCCAGCCTGCAGTGTTACTCGTACGAGACGTTCATTGAAGTGCACCAGTCAGACCTGTTTTGCGTCATACAAGGCGGGACCAAGCGTGGGGTAGCGTATCAGAAGGGTGTTGAGATTGTCTTGGATGGTAGTCGTGCTGTTGATCCAGATCAACCAAGTGATTCTAAGCTGTCGTATCGATGGAAATGTCGACGAAGAAACGCTAATGAAACCAACAATGTAAGTTGCCATGTTGTCCACAGGGAGCCCAATCATGCGCGCTTCTTTTTTGATGGGCTTCCTGTGGCAAAGCGCACGGGATATTATATTTTATTGGGCCCCCTGTGGTGCTACACGCGGAATTGCCTACGTTCACTAGAGTATATACACGTAGGCGATTCCGTGCGTACTCCACAGGGAATCCAATAAAATATAATATCCTGGGCGCTTTGCCACAGAATACATATGAAAAAAACACGCGCGCAAATATATTTTTCAAAAGTAGTATTTGGGTTTCCTGTGTCGTAGAGCGGAATGTAGTAAGCAATAAGTTACATAATACGCTGCCATCGAGCAATGCGTTCCAAACGATATTGCACGTAATGTGTATCACGTGACCTTACCTTTACATAAAATATAACACGTGACAGGGCTCGTTGTACTGAGCATGCGTTCCAAACGATATTGCACGTAATGTGTATCACGTGACCTTACCTATACCTAAAAGATCATGTAAATAGCATTTAGACTCGTGACGGTGTTTGTTGTACTCAGTCAACTAAATAACGTCTTTGTCATCCAAAGGTGTTTGTTATTCCATGGAAACAGAAAACTGTCCCATTCTGTAACTCTACAGCATTCATGGATCTCCCTGTCAAACCAACCGATGCTAAAGTCAGACTTTCTATCGAGCATTTTCTTGAGTCCGCAACTTACGAATTCCAGCTTAGCGTGAATAAAGATGTACGCTCCAAGGATTGTAGTCAGATCATTACCATCCTACCAGAGACTAGTCCGTCAATTCAGATAGAGTAAGTAAGGTTTCTGGGTAATGTTATGGTGGACGTACGTCACTGGGGGACATTGTTGGTGTGGTGGGTTGTATTGGTGGGTGTGGCTGTTGTGTTGGTGGGTGTGGTTGTTGTGTTGGTGGGTGTGGTGGGTCGTTGTGTTGGTGGGTGTGGTTGTTGTGTTGGTGGGTGTGGTTATTGTATTGGTGGGTGTGGTTGTTGTAATGATGTGTGTGGTTGTTGTATTGGTGGGTGTGGTTGTTGTAATGGTGTGTGTGGTTGGTGGGTGTGGTGGGTCGTATTGGTGGGTGGGTGTGGTGGGACGTTGTGTTGGTGGGTGTGGTTGTTGTGTTGGTGGGTGTGGTTGTTGTGTTGGTGGGTGTGGTTATTGTAATGATGTGTGTGGTTGTTGTATTGGTGGGTGTGGTTGTTGTAATGGTGTGTGTGGTTATTGTATTGGTGGGTGTGGTTGTTGTAATGATGTGTGTGGTTGTTGTATTGGTGGGTGTGGTTGTTGTAATGGTGTGTGTGGTTGTGGTATTGGTGGGTGTGGTTATTGTATTGGTGGGTGTGGTTATTGTATTGGTGGGTGTGGTTGTTGTAATGGTGTATGTGGTTATTGTATTGGTGGGTGTGGTTGTTGTATTGGTGGGTGTGGTTGTTGTATTGGTGTGTGTGGTTGTTGTATTGGTGGGTGTGGTTGTTGTATTGGTGGGTGTGGTTGTTGTATTGGTGGGTGTGGTTGTTGTATTGGTGGGTGTGGTTGTTGTATTGGTGGGTGTGGTTGTTGTATTGGTGGATGTGGTTGGTTCATGTATTAACCTACCAAACTTAATTAACCAAACCTCGGCTAGTGTCCACCGGACACCCCTCCCCTCAATTGTTGTCAATTATCTTCACAGATGTAAAAGTAATTGTCGAGACAAAGTGAATCCACACGATCGTTTAATCATCTCGGCGTCCTGTACGAACTGCCCCAATACGACAAAAGACCTGCAATACGAGTGGTCGCTCTTAGATAGCAAGAACAATCCCGACAGGCTAAGCGGCAACGCGTCAGCCACGTCTACAGATTGGTACAAGATGAGCATGGTGCTTCGTGAA
>JAUJYZ010001058.1:1955000-2055000 GCA_033675265.1 Actinostola sp. cb2023 | reverse complement strand
CAATGTTGTTGATGATGATGATGATGATGATGATCAATGTTGTTGATGATGATGATGATGATGAATGTTGTTGATGATGATGATGATGATGATCAATGTTGTTGATGATGATGATGATGATGATGATAATGTTGATGCTAATGATGATGATGTACGATGGTTAATACCATGATAACCAAACTGATTGGCGCAGGAAAGTGTCTGATTTACGGCAAATTCATATTTTCGATTTGGTTTTGTTTCTCAGTTCTGGAAAAACTTGTGAAGAAAAAAGGCCCCCCGTCACGTGACTGGAGCGTACGAATACGAGAACGTGATGGAGAAGATGTATGTATCATATATTAAATATTAGTATTAAATAAATGGATGGATGCAAGAAATGACGAATGAATGGATGGATGGTTAAATGAATGAGTAAATGAATGGGTGGATGCATTCATGCATGCATGGTGGATGGTTAAATGAATGAGTAAATGAATGGGTGGATGCATTCATGCATGCATGGTGGATGGTTAAATGAATGAGTAAATGAATGGGTGGATGCATTCATGCATGCATGGTGGATGGTTAAATGAATGAGTAAATGAATGGGTGGATGCATACATGCATGCATGGTGGATGGTTAAATGAATGAGTAAATGAATGGGTGGATGAATGAGTGAATGGATGGATGGATGGATGCACGAAATGACGAATATGTGGTTGAATGAAGAAATAGAAAACAAGGCAGCACGCGTGTTCTATCGAGTTATAGAAGCTCGCAGGATTTGGAAGAAGACGAGAGAAGTGTTAGGAGAAGCACAAGGCGTACGCATCCTTTGGAAAATCATATCAGAGCGCGCGCTATGTCATAGTTATTTTATAATGGGTGGATGGTTGAATGAGTGAGTAAAGGAATGGATGGATGGATGGATGAGTAAAGGAATGGATGGATGCACGAATCTACGAGTAAACCGATGGATGGATGGTAGGTTTGTTTGAATGAACGACTGAATGAATGCATGAATGAGTGAATGCATGCCATTAAAAACGACTGGAGCTCTTTAACACGGTTATGCACCTATTATTGTCAGTCAGCAGAAGCTGCAGAGAATGTTGTTGGAGACCTTTACAACGCCATTAATCACGTGACAGCGGCCATCCAGGAGAACAAGGTCCAAGGAGAGAACGAAACCATAGTAACCACCAAGACATTTGGATTACAGCTCCAAAAGGCGCCGTTCAACAAGATTAAAAACGCTAGCTTACCTGTCCTTGCAGCTAACGGAGAAGAGATCGGATCGTTTGTTCTGCCAAGAGGCGAGAATTTTCTTGGTGGGAAATATAGCGGGCACCAGACGGTTGGCGTCCAGGTTAGTACATGGTAGACTAGTGCATGTGTGGTGTGGCTGTGCTGTGTGGTCTGACTGTTGAGCGGGGAGCCGAAGTGTATGTTCAACTATGGTTTATACCCAGGGGCGGATCCAGGATTTTTTGAGAGTACAGAAAACTATCAATAAAAATAGAATAAATGAAACAATCAATTGAACCTCAGTTAGTATGACAGGGGGTCCGGACCCGCAATCCCCGCCCCTCCCCCCATGGATATTCCACCCCCCCTGGATCCGCCACTGATACCATACTTGATTTGACGTAGGCTACGCTAAGCACACGAACGTTGCCTGGTGTAAGCCCGACTATTTCTAGTACAACACTATTGTACTATTACTAGTACAATTATTATTATTATTATTATTACAACAACTAAGCGGCTTATATCGTTGATAGATCGTTCAGTTCGCTGAGAATCCCGTTCGATGGGACGAGAAGATATCCGCGTTCATGAATTCGTCCGTTATCGGTCTTGAGCTGCGAGATGACGAAGACAAAGAGATTCCAGTTCGCGACACGCGTGAAGACATCGAGATATGGCTCCCTGTTAAAGGTGAATCTTTGGGCTCCCTGTGTTTGAACAGAACGAAAAACACAGGAACCCCATGGGTAGTTATTTGGTTGTTGTTTCATGTTACGCTTACGCCAAGTCCACATGTTTAAATACATGCGTATTTATATGTTATATTTATTCATATGTTCATTCTATTCACTGTAATCAAGTGTATTCACTGTATTCAAGCTATTTTTGGAACGGTTTTCATGATGATGATGATGATGATGATGATGATGATGATGATGATGATGAAGACTTTATTTCAAGACGGGAGCACATAAAAGTGAATACTCACTTATAAACATGTGACCCTCACATAATAAAATTACCCTATAAAATAAAATAAACCCCATGTGAAGGATTTCTTAAAAATCCCATTTAATCCCATTTTCCTTCCATCTGTTTCCATTCAGTCACCAACGCGGACCACTACAGCCACACCTTCCAATCCAAGACATTCCAGACATACCATTACAGAGTAACCAACACGGAAGCCAAGCACATGCCTCTGTTGATTCACGTCAAACCAAACAAACCGCTGACCGTATACCTGCGATTTGGGGCGTATCCTAGTACTAGTGAATACACACTAATGTTAACGTTCCCGGGGCTCAACGATACTCTCCCCTGGCCGTACACGAAGATTGACAACTACACAATCCTCGTCCACGATTTGAGTGATCTGGGGAAAGACCTGTTTATAGGACTGAGGGCGACCGAGTTGATTAAACCACAAGGGCTGCAGACTCCACAAAATGTCGGCTCGGCAGAAGTTACCCGTTTCTTACAGATTAACTACACGATAGACGTAAGAAACGTTGGCTGCAAGTTTTGGTCGGAGAAGAAGACGGAATCTTGGAGTAGCGAAGGTTGTAGGGTGAGTGACAGTGCAGTCGAACTCCTTCCTCTAAGTGCCTGTCTACTATAGTCTCGTTTTCTTGATGTCATACTTAATAACAGCTATCGTTCTAGCGGACACCCTCGGGACATCCTCGGGATACCCTCGGGACACCCTCGGGACACTCTCGGGACACCCTCGGGACACTCTCGGAACACCCTCGGAACACCCGGGCACCCTCGGGACACCCTCGGGTCTATATTTGGTGTCCGTAATAACGAGAGTCTACAATATCGAGAGTTGTTTTCAGTAAACTCTCTGTAACTTTAGAAGACCGGGAATCCAACTCTTGTTCGTAATAACGGGGTGTCGCAAGGCAAGAGTACCTACCGTAGGCCGACCACCACCGGGCTGCAGACAGTAATGTTTGGTAACACTGCGGCTAATCTAACCGCAGTAAGCTGTCTTGTTCGCAGACACGTCCTTACAAAGAATCGCAGCTGGAGGAATGAAGGACTTTTCTTCTCTTTTAAATTTCCCGCCCCACTTCAAACCCATGGCTGAGGGAGAGTGTCTTTCTGATACTCTTTAAAAACTGTAATTTGCTATTACATGCGTGGCAAGACAAGCAATGTGGTTATTATTGACAGGTTGGTAACAAGACTACCTACACGTCAGTACAATGTCTGTGTAATCATCTGACGTTTTTTGGAGCTCTGGCCATCAAACCAAACCCGATCGGGAAACCAACAGCAGAAAAGTTTGAGAAAGGATACACCACATTCGTCGCTGTTTGCGTCATTTTTGTTCTCTACTTTATAGCTTTGATTTGGGCAAGAAGAAAGGATAGGGCAGACGCAATTAAGGTGAGACAGAATGAATAAATGAATGGATGAATAAATGAATGGATGAATAAATGAATGGATGAATAAATGAATGGATAGATGGATGGATGGATGGATGGATGGATGAATAAATGAATAAATGAATGGATGGATGAACGGGAAAAGAATTAATGATAACAATTATGGATGAATGAATGGATGAATAAATGAATGGATGAATAAATGAATGGATGAATAAATGAATGGATGAATGAATTGATGAATGGATGGATGGTGAATGAATAAATGGTGGATGAATGAATGGATAGATGGATGGATGGATGAACGGGAAAAGAATTAATGAAAACAATTATGGATGAATGAATGGATGAATAAATGCCGGAATGGATGAATGAATGGATGAATGAATGAGTGGATGAATGAATGGATGGATGGATGGATGGATGGATGGATGGATGGATGGATGGATGGATGGATGGATGGATGGATGGATGGATGGATGGATGGATGGATGGATGGATGAACGGGAAAATAATTAATGAAAACAATTATGGATGAATGAATGGATGAATAAATGAATGGATGGATGAATAAATGAATGGATGAATAAATGAATGGATGAATAAATGAATGGATGAATAAATGAATGGATGAATAAATGAATGGATGAATAAATGAATGAATTGATGAATAAATGAATGGATAGATGGATGGATGGTGGATGAATAAATGGTGGATGAATAAATGAATGGATAGATGGATGGATGGTGGATGGATGGATGAACGGGAAAAGAATTAATGAAAACAATTATGGATGAATGAATGGATGAATAAATGCCGGAATGGATGAATAAATGAATGGATGAATAAATGAATGGATGAATAAATGAATGGATGAATAAATGAATGGATGAATAAATGAATGAATTGATGAATAAATGAATGGATAGATGGATGGATGGTGGATGAATAAATGGTGGATGAATGGATGGATGGATGGATGAACGGGAAAACAATTAATGAAAACAATTATGGATGAATGAATGGATGAATAAATGCCGGAATGGATGAATGAATGGATGAATGAATGAGTGGATGAATGAATGGATGGATGGATGGATGGATGAACGGGAAAATAATTAATGAAAACAATTATGGACGAATGAATGGATGGATGGATTACGGACGGTAACTGACGGTCGATTGAATAAATACAGTAATGAATGAGCAAATGGACGATTCTGATAAATTCCATCATCATTCCTCACAAAAAAAAATGATTTTTTTAATCCATTCATTCCCGTATTCTCATTAGATCGGTGCCTGCCCACTTCCCGACAACGACCCGACCGACCAATTCCGCTACGAAGTGACCCTATGGACGAGCATGCGCCGTGGTGCAGGAACCACTTCTAAAGTGAACGTCATCCTTTGCGGCGAGGAATACGACAGCGACACACGAACCCTCGAGGATCCCGAGCGTAAGCCGTTCCAGCGAGGCAGCGTCGATACATTCCTATTGACTACCCCGTATATCCTGGGTCCTTTGCCGTATATACGTATATGGCATGATAACTCGGGTGGGTCGTGGTTTCTAAGTCGTGTGATGATCATCGATTTACAGAATAACGAGCATCATTATTTTATATGCAACCGCTGGCTTGCAGTGGATGAAGACGATGGACAGGTAAGAAATGGCTGTGCTCGATAGGGGGGGGGGGGGGGGGGGGGGGGGGGGAGCGTTCTCTGTATAGAGTATAGACCGAATGCAAAAATGGCTCCCAAATATAAAAAGTCATTGTTTTGGACTGACTAACCTTGTGTCCATGTGAAATCTCTTTTGTGCAGCATCATGGACACGAGGCTAGTCAGTCCAAAACATTTGTAATTTCAATTGGCAGCCATTTTTGCATTCGTTCTTACTGAAGTATATGAGTCATTTTCTCAATTTTACATAATTACATATTCAACCGGCCATATCTCAGCTGCTATTTTACAGATTCCCGTGACATTTGGCGTGTAAACCTGGTGTTCCATCGAATTTGGAAATCAAAAACTCCACTCTACGCGAGTGGTTGTCGGTCCGATTTGTTATAACTTCATTAGTTGTAGCTGAAGTATGATGAAGGATCGATAGAGTGAACTCAGCTAAAGAATTAGCATTTTATTTCAGGTCGAGCGTCTAATTCCTTTGGCCAGTAAAGAAGAACTGACAGAGTTCCAACACTTGTTTGTAGCGCGCACGCGTCGTAACCTTAGCGACAGTCACCTGTGGTTCTCAGTCTTCGCTAGGCCTGCGAGTAGCCGCTTTACTCGGGTCCAGCGCCTCACGTGTTGTCTGTGTTTGCTGATGATGTCTATGATGACCAGTTGTATGTATTACAAAGACGTCCAAAATACTCCTACCGCACAAAACTCACAGAACTTTGCCGGGATAGTCTTTACTTGGACTGAGGTAAGATGAGAGAGGGAGGGAAGGAGGGATGGATGGATGAACGGGCGTTCGAGCTCAGACATTGCACATTGATGGATGGATGAATGGAAGAAGGGGGGGACAGTCTAACGGGCTGACGTGACGTGTACAGACTTTGCTCATTGATGGATGGATGAATAGAAGTAGGGAGGGACGGTCTAACGGGCTGACATGTACAGACATTGCACATTGATGGATGGATGGATGGAAGTAGGGAGGGACGGTCTAACGGGCTGACATGTACAGACATTGCACATTGATGGATGGATGGATGGAAGTAGGGAGGGACGGTCTAACGGGCTGACATGTACAGACATTGCACATTGATGGATGGATGAATGGAAGTAGGGAGGGACAGTCTAACGGGCTGACGTGTACAGACATTGCTCATTGATGGATGGATGAATGGAAGTAGGGAGGGACAGTCTAACGGGCTGACGTGTACAGACTTTGCTCATTGATGGATGGATGAATGGAAGTAGGGAGGGACAGTCTAACGGGCTGACGTGCACAGACTTTGCTCATTGATGGATGGATGAATGGAAGTAGGGAGGGACAGTCTAACGGATGGACGTAGGGACAGGACATTGTCTAACGGGAGGGACGTGCACAGGCTGACGTGTACAGACATTGCACATTGATGGATGGATGAATGGAAGTAGGGAGGGACAGTCTAACGGGCTGACGTGCACAGACTTTGCTCATTGATGATGGATGAATGGAAGTAGGGAGGGACAGTCTAACGGGCTGACGTGCACAGACATTGCTCATTGATGGATGAATGGAAGTAGGGAGGGACAGTCTAACGGATGGACGTGACGTGCACAGACATTGCACATTGATAGATGGAAGTAGGGAGGGACAGTTTAATGGGCTGACGTGTACAGACATTGCACATTGATGGATGGATGAATGGAAGTAGGGAGGGACAGTCTAACGGACGGACGTGCACAGACATTGCACATTGATGGATGGATGAATGGAAGTAGGGAGGGACAGTCTAACGGGCTGACGTGCACAGACTTTGCTCATTGATAGATGGATGAATGGAAGTAGGGAGGGACAGTCTGACGGGCGGACGAGCACAGACTTTGCTCATTGATAGATGGATGAATGGAAGTAGGGAGGGATAGTCTAACGGGCGGACGTGCACAGACTTTGCTCATTGATGGATGGATGAATGGAAGTAGGGAGGGACAGTCTAACGGGATAACGTGCACAGACATTGCACATTGATAGATGGATGAATGGAAGTAGGGAGGGAGGGACGGATGGAGAGAGGAGCAGGATGATCGATGGACAGATGGCTTTAATAGATACCTCTTTTTCTACGATGTTTTTAGGTCATTGTTGGGATCATCGCGAGTCTGATCGTTTTCCCAATCAACTTATTCGTTGTGCAAATATTCCGAAGTGTCCGTCCGAAACCCTACCGAGTGACCCACCGCAGGATCCCCATGCCACCCAAGCTATCCCTGACCGTCAACAACCTGGCGAACTATAACAGAATGAAGGACTCCTCTGACGAATCCAAGGACTCGAACAACAGTCTGGACTCGACACAAGAGAAGAACAACGCCAAAACGAGGCTGTCAATCAATGACGTGCACACTGATGTCGACCGAATCAGCTTCACGTCTAGTCCACTACTTGTAGATAACCGCCGGCCCAGTAACATGTGGGAGACATCTGGTGAGATACAGTTGTTCGTTCCACGCATGCGCATAGACACTTCAACAGAATTTTAAAATATTAAAATACTTTTGTAAAAAAAACCCATTCAAATTAGATATTAGTCTTCATGTGTAGCAAAGCCTGTCAAAGCATTGCGATCTATATTTAACTTTAGACGTTGCCATGGCAGTAGAGGTTGCTATGGTGACATCATTAGTTTCTATGGTGATGTCAGCGTAGTTAGGAAGACGTCGATGGTAACTATAGTAACAACGTCGGCTATAATTACGTCTAGAGTTCAAAATGTAGCATCCTTCGTTTCAATGCATTTTCACTGCGCCTTTATCACGCAGTTATCACGACTTTATCACGACTTTATTACAACTTTATCACGACTTTATCACGCGGTTATCACGACTTTATTCTGACTTTATCACGTACGCCTTTATCACGACTTTATAACGCCTTTATCACGACTTTATCACGACTTTTTCACTACTTTATCGAGCCTTTATCACGCCTTTGTATCGCCGTTATCACGACTTTATCACGCAGTTATCACGCTTTTATCACAACTTTATCATGCAGTTATCACGCCTTTATCACGATATTTAATTAACCTACTCTTTGCATTCCAGGATCCACCATATTTGACCGTCTCGTCCAGTGGTTTAAGCGACATAGTTCTCTACCGTACTACTGGATATATCTAGCCTGGGTTTTAGCTGTGGTTCTCACTATAGGAGCCGCTGTGATTGTCATATTGTACGGAATTGACTTTGGCAACGCTAAATCGCTGAAATGGCTCTTTGCGTCTTTAGTGTCGTTTGTACAAGATGTCATCATCACACAGCCTCTTAAGGTAACGAATCAGTTATGCTCCTTTAGGATTCTCCACCAATATGGACGACCTTATTATCGCTGAATCACCACATGATAGGATGAAGATTTCGGTCCCATCCGCGCTATCCGGGCTTACACCTTATCAGTCAAAGATGGAGGGAACAGTCGGATCCTAGTCCCACTAAATAACTGCCCCGCACCACTAGGCTATCGTGCACGCTTGTTGATTTGGAGGACAAAATAACCTAGTGTATCTTGTGAATGGACTGTCTATTGTTGTGTAAATTACTATGGTCCCGTGGCGTGCTGGAAAAACGAAGAGCGTTTGAGTCTGATGAGTTCAATTTCCCGATTGCGAACCATTTTATTTCTTTTTTGTTTTCGTTCCTTTTTTTTCGTTTCTTTTTCCTTTTCTTAACAGATTGTATTCGCAGTTGTTGTTCTATTCGAACAGCATTTAGTTTCTTTAGTCTCTTTCAATTATCTAAACTACGAGTGCCAGAGTACACAATACTCGTGGTGTTCGAATACCAAGAAACGCCAAACTGAAACTTTTACAATCACGCACTGTCGACTCCAGTCCCCTAATAAGCATACTCGGTACGAAGAATTCTCCAGTTTCGCGTTGTTTAGAGATGACCGCTGTCCATGACAAAAGACGCATTTGTACAAGCTTAGCCTCGATTCAGAAAACAGTCCGTGCAATATTCAAAAATGTTTCTATTGTTTCATGTCAACATTTTTTCGTTTTCTTGTTGGTATTTGTGAATAATTTACACTGACTCGAGGCTAAGCCTGTACAAATGCGTCTGTTGTCAATAAGTACAGCGGTTTTACAGCGGTATCTGTGAACGCGAAAAGGGACTATTCCATTGACGAAGGGTTTTGTATGTCGAGACATGACTGAACAGACTCTTCGCACTTGAAAAAGCACACGCTCTTGGCCGGTGTGAATTCTGTCTAAATTTCGCCTAAATTATGTGTAAATATTTTCTGAAATAATCTTATTCCGGGTAACTTCTTGGTAAAGGAATGTTTAACATACAGCCAGTAAGCTAGTAATCAGTGCGACTATTTTATCACCACAGGTTCTTGGTTCTGCCATATTCTTCGCTCTTGTCGTTAAAAAGCCCGACAAAGGAGAGTTTGAAGTTACAAATGATGCGGCTCAGTTGGCGGAGGATGAAGACTGGTTATACCAAGCACCAGGAGAACAGAAGAAGGCAAAGAGGAAGGCAAAGGCAAAGCTACTCCCCCCTGATGAAACTAAGCTGCTTGCTATGCGCAACGCACGTATGAAGGAAAGGAAGATGTATTCTGTAATAAGGTAAGGCAACACTACCCTTCCCCTCCCCCCTGATGAAGCTAAGCTGATTGCTATGCGCAACGCACGTATGAAGGAAAGGAAGATGTATTCCGTAATAAGGTAAGACAACACTACCCTTTCCCTCCCCCTGATGAAGCTAAGCTGATTGCTATGCGCACCGCACGTATGAAGGAAAGGAAGATGTATTCTGTAATAAGGTAAGACAACACTACCCTTCCCCTCCCCCTGATGAAGCTAAGCTGATTGCTATGCGCAACGCACATATGAAGGAAAGAAAGATGTATTCCGTAATAAGGTAAGACAACACTACCCTCCCCCTCCCCCCTGATGAAGCTAAGCTGATTGCTATGCGCAACGCACGTATGAAGGAAAGGAAGATGTATTCCGTAATAAGGTAAGACAACACTACCCTTTCCCTCCCCCTGATGAAGCTAAGCTGATTGCTATGCGCAACGCACGTATGAAGGAAAGGAAGATGTATTCCGTAATAAGGTAAGGCAACACTACCCTCCCCCTCCCCCCTGATGAAGCTAAGCTGATTGCTATGCGCAACGCACGTATGAAGGAAAGGAAGATGTATTCCGTAATAAGGTAAGACAACACTACCATTCCCCTCCCCCTGATGAAGCTAAGCTGATTGCTATGCGCAACGCACGTATGAAGGAAAGGAAGATGTATTCCGTAATAAGGTAAGACAACACTACCCTCCCCCTCCCCCCTGATGAAGCTAAGCTGATTGCTATGCGCAACGCACGTATGAAGGAAAGGAAGATGTATTCTGTAATAAGGTAAGGCAACACTACCCTTCCCCTCCCCCTGATGAAGCTAAGCTGATTGCTATGCGCAACGCACATATGAAGGAAAGAAAGATGTATTCCGTAATAAGGTAAGACAACACACTACCCTCCCCCTCCCCCCTGATGAAACTAAGCTGATTGCTATGCGCAACGCACGTATGAAGGAAAGGAAGATGTATTCCGTAATAAGGTAAGACAACACTACCCTCCCCCTCCCCCCTGATGAAGCTAAGCTGATTGCTATGCGCAACGCACGTATGAAGGAAAGGAAGATGTATTCTGTAATAAGGTAAGGCAACACTACCCTTCCCCTCCCCCCTGATGAAACTAAGCTGATTGCTATGCGCAACGCACGTATGAAGGAAAGGAAGATATATTCCGTAATAAGGTAAGGCAACACTACCCTCCCCCTCCCCCCTGATGAAGCTAAGCTGATTGCTATGCGCAACGCACGTATGAAGGAAAGGAAGATGTATTCTGTAATAAGGTAAGACAACACTACCCTTCCCCTCCCCCTGATGAAGCTAAGCTGATTGCTATGCGCAACGCACGTATGAAGGAAAGGAAGATGTATTCCGTAATAAGGTAAGACAACACTACCCTCCCCCTCCCCCCTGATGAAGCTAAGCTGATTGCTATGCGCAACGCACGTATGAAGGAAAGGAAGATGTATTCTGTAATAAGGTAAGGCAACACTACCCTTCCCCTCCTCCCCCTGATGAAGCTAAGCTGAT
The DNA here is from genome assembly GCA_033675265.1 of Actinostola sp. cb2023. NCBI lineage: Eukaryota > Metazoa > Cnidaria > Anthozoa > Actiniaria > Actinostolidae > Actinostola > Actinostola sp. cb2023. The sequence continues at coordinate 2,043,542 of JAUJYZ010001058.1, read as the reverse complement.
TGCTATGCGCAACGCACGTATGAAGGAAAGGAAGATGTATTCCGTAATAAGGTAAGGCAACACTACCCTCCCCCTCCCCCCTGATGAAGCTAAGCTGATTGCTATGCGCAACGCACGTATGAAGGAAAGGAAGATGTATTCTGTAATAAGGTAAGGCAACACTACCCTTCCCCTCCCCCCTGATGAAGCTAAGCTGATTGCTATGCGCAACGCACGTATGAAGGAAAGGAAGATGTATTCCGTAATAAGGTAAGGCAACACTACCCTCCCCCTCCCCCCTGATGAAGCTAAGCTGATTGCTATGCGCAACGTACGTATGAAGGAAAGGAAGATGTATTCCGTAATAAGGTAAGGCAACAGTACCCTTCCCCTCCCATCTGATGAAGCTAAGCTGCTTGCTATGCGCAACGCACGTATGAAGGAAAGGAAGATGTATTCCGTAATAAGGTAAGGCAACAGTACCCTTCCCCTCCCCCTTGAGATTTTTACTCTCGCAGAGACTAGGCAAATATCTCGACTGGATGTCAAGGTTTCCCATATGGTCTAGTGGTTAGGATCCGGCGCTCTCACCGCCGTGGCCCGGGTTCGATTCCCGGTGTGGGAAGATGTTTTTCTTTCTTTTTTTTTCTTCTTTTTTTCAATTTTGAAATAATTTTTGAAATAATATTATAAAATCAAAATTTCAAGACGAAAACTGTTTCCTAAGTAAACAAAGTGATACAAAGATTAATTAACAACGTATTGTCTTACGTACCCCTGGGCAGGCTCCTTTTAGGCCTCGTTTACATGAGAGAGAGATAACCCTAGCAGTAGGGGCAATTTTATCATCCACAGGGAATATGCGAACAAGAGAGGTTTTTTATTTTTTTTTTTTTTTTAGTTGACCCTAGTGCTAGGGTTATCTCTCTCTCTCATGTAAACAGGGCCTTATGGAACTTATTGTTCAAGAGCTTGTAGCTCGGTGTAACCACCACTATTACCACCACCATCATCGTGATGATCATCAAGTGTTTGTTTTTCAGAGAGGTCGGTTCTTTCTACATCTTCCTGTGTCTTGTCATGATGATCGCCTACACGCACAAAGACTTCAATTCGTTCGTTCAAACCGACGGTATGAAGAAGATGTTAGTAGAAGACTTTGTTGGTGTAAGTAGAAACGCTTGTTTGTCAATCACATAGCAATGGGTCGTCTTTGAGGAACATCGAATTAAAACGCAGGGAAAAAGAAACAGATTTGGGATGTAGTCGGGAAAAGTGGTGGGATGGTGGTCGGTTCTTGTAGGTTGGTGACTGGAAGTTTAATTCGTAGGTCGGTCGGTCGGTCGGTCGGTCGGTCGGTTGGAGAGTAGTCAGTAACAGTTTATATGGCTCGTTAATATGCTATGAGCAAGGGGGAGGGGGAGGAGTGCATCATTAGAAGGGTATGTTGTGAATTAGTACTTTTCCATACAAATCGCTCATTTTCACAGTATATTTTTCGAAATTGTTTTTGACACTCTTAACAATGGTTGTGCGTATGATTTTCTAGATCAAAAAAGATTACGATTTCTGGATCTGGGCTCGCGAACAGCTCATGCCCAACCTCTTCCCCAGCGAGTGGTACAACGGGCAAAAGATTCAGCCAGACGGGTTTATATCAGACAAGAATAGCCAGATGGTCGGCGGTGCAAGACTCAGACACATTCGCATTAAAAACGGTAATGCCTAAGGCCAGGTTACATTTCAAGATGGCGGCAATTGATTTAACATCGTTTTCGATGAAGAACTTTCTTTTATTGAATACAAATTTGTTTTCAATATTTCTTTATTCCAGAAAGTTGTGTTGTTCCACCGTCGACAACCTTCATCAACAGGAATTGTTTTGGTGAATATACGATGAGTGACGAAGAGCAGCAGGACTACCTTTTATCGTGGGCTAATGTCACTACTTACCCCAAGTCTGTGTCTCGTAAAGATGTGTCATGGAGGTACCAGCCGTGGAACGACTTGGATGGCTATCCTGTCTGGGCTAATCTCGATACCTATAGTGGAGGAGGGTATGTTTTCTGTGCGGTCTGTCTGTCTGTCTGTCTGTCTGTCTGTCTGTCTGTCTGTCTGTCTGTCTGTCTGTCTGTCTGTCTGTCTGTCTGTCTGTCTGTCTGTCTGTCTGTCTGTCTGTCTGTCTGTCTGTCTGTCTGTCTGTCTGTCTGTCTGTCTGTCTGTCTGTCTGTCTGTCTGTCTGTCAATTTGGCTGTCTGCCTGTCCGTCTGTCTTTCATTTTTGTGTGCTTGTTGTTGTCTGGCCCTTTTGTTTGTTCGCTTGCCTGCCTGCCTGCTTGCCTGCTTGCCTGCTTGCCTGCTTGCCTGCTTGCCTGCTTGCCTGCTTGCCTGCTTGCCTGCTTGCCTGCTTGCCTGCTTGCCTGCTTGCCTGCTTGCCTGCTTGCCTGCTTGCCTGCTTGCCTGCTTGCCTGCTTGCCTGCTTGCCTGCTTGCCTGCTTGCCTGCTTGCCTGCTTGCCTGCTTGCCTGCTTGCCTGCTTGCCTGCTTGCCTGCTTGCCTGCTTGCCTGCTTGCCTGCTTGCCTGCTTGCCTGCTTGCCTGCTTGCCTGCTTGCCTGCTTGCCTGCTTGCTTCTCAAGCGTTCTAGTGTACTTATACTGTCTGTGTTCTTGTTCTAGATACGTGCTAGTACTTGAGCCTGGAATGACCAACATGGATAACTTAAACAAACTCGAATCTCAGTTCTGGATCGACCGCCACACACGCGCCGTGATCACAGAATTCACCGTCTACAACGCTCAGACTAACCTCTTCACCATCGTAACCCTTGTGGCAGAATTCCCAGCGACCGGCGGTGTCATCCCTTACGTGAACATCCACACTGCGCGGCTCTACAACTACACCAAAAACTACATGTTCTTCGTGTTGGGCTGCGAGTGCCTGTTCGTTCTTTTTATTCTGTTTTTCTTGTACCGTGAGATCAGGAAACTTTTGAAGGAGGGGACGGCGCACTTTAAACAATTCTGGAACATTTGCGAGATTATTATTCTCACCTCAGCAGCCATAGGCATTGGGCTGTATATCTACCGTCTGCTGAACTTCAAGGATGTCTTAGAGAAAACCCGAAACGCGCCGTTTCAGTTCAAGAGCTTCCAACTCGCGGCGCACTGGGACGAGATGTACACTCTGACCATCGCCATTTTGGTAACGTTCTCGACCATCAAATTAAACAAACTGCTTCGATTTAACAAGAGAATGTCTCTCCTATCGTCGACTCTAAAGAACGCAGCTTTACCACTCGCCATGTTTGGCCTCATATTTGGCATTCTCTTCCTCGCGTTCACTTTAATCGGCACCGTTGTGTTTGGAGCCGCTGTCCACGGGTACAGGAAAGCGGGCTCAGCGTTCACGACTTTGCTAAGCCTCATGTTGGGGAAGACATCCTTTCTGGAGATGAACGAAACTAATAGAGTCCTTGGCCCTTTGTACTTCTTCTGCTTCATGTTCCTCGTTTCTATGGTGCTCATCAACATGTTTTTATCGATTATCATTGATTCATACCATGAAGTCAAACGTGACCTCGACAAACAGAACAACGAGTACGAAATCGTTGACTTCATCATCGAGCGTTTCAAGCTGTGGTCCGGGATCGGTAAAGTTCCGCAACCTCAATTCAAACAACGACACGTGAAATGGGACGTAGCACGCTCTAAGGTCAAGACGGTGTACGCGTTTAAAGGCGGGAGAGATGATTATATCACAGAGTTGGAGGATAGGATGGACAAGCTGATAGAGCGGACGGATCAGTTGTACATTGACGTTTTCCCCAACAAGGTTCGAAGACCGACGAAAGCAAAGCCCGCGAAGACTACCAAACCCGACCACAGATTATGATCGATTCCTAGATGCAAAACTCCTTCGTCCTACAACGAAACGGTTCGGTAAATCTCTTCATAAGCTACTCTTGATGTTATGTTAGGTTTTGACTTAAACTTTCAGCACTTATTCATGCACACAAGCATAATCTTTGATATCAAAATCTACCGAGTGCTTTCATTCACACAGCCATTATATCATTCTGAATCTGGGAAAGAGAATAGGAGTTCTTTCCTTCGACCCTGGGAATCGTCTGCTCTTAAAATCGAATGTTCTACAAAGAGTCTACGACACACTAGTTTTACAAAGGGTAATTTTCAATATGATTTTGTCGCCCTGGGTAACAACAGAATCGTCTTGTATTACGGCTACGTGAGAAGACGGCACTGTTGCACACTACCTTGGAGCAAAAGAAATTTTCTAAATTAGCTCAGCCTAAGTCATACCCTGGCGATATGGCTGAATTCATCACCCCGATCCGCATATCATTATCGCTTAGCATTATAACGATACCCAAACAATGGGTGGAATTAGACTAGATCCATATTTGGGCACAATATCGCTCGTGATCGCCATCTTGAAAAGCAACCAGGCCTTTAATAATGTCACGTGATTTAGTAGGTCGCCATTTTGATAGTGGTAGAGTATTTCCGCATTGATTAGAATGTACAAACCATATAAGTGTGCCATGCAATAGTTTTCGGCGTGTTTTATTACTCTGTAAGTCGTGAACACAATACTCCAGTTTCCCGTTGTTTAGAGATGACCGCTGCCCTTGACAAGACGCATTTGTACAGGCTTAGCCTCGATTCACGAACCAGTCCGTGCAATTTAAAAAATGTTTCTATTGTTTTATGTCAACATTTTTTCGTGTTCTTGTTGATATTTGTGAATAATTTACACTGACTCGAGGCTAACCCTGTACAAATGCGTCTGATGTCAATAAGTACAGCGGTTTTACAACGCGATCTGTGAACGCAAAAAGGGACTATTGAGAATGTATATTTATTGTAGGTAACGTGGGATTCATACAAATTGGGTGTCAATAGGTTAAGTAGGATTATGAATCTAATCATTGATTCTGAGAACTGTATAATTAGTAGATATTTTGACAATAAACAACGCAATCAAAAAAGAACCCAGCAGTTTCATTTCAGCCATTTTGCGTTGGTTATGGCGTTTGGTTTGGACACATTTTGCGTTGGTTATAGCCTTTGGTTTGGATACATTTTGCGTGGGTTATAGCGTTTGGTTTGGTCGCATTTTGCGTGGGTTAGAGCCTTTGGTTTGGACGCATTTTACCTGGATTATAGCGTTTGGTTTGGACGCATTTTGCGTGGGTTATAGCCTTTGGTTTAGACGCATTTTGCTTGGGTTATAGCCTTTGGTTTAGACGCATTTTGCGTGGGTTATAGCCTTTGGTTTAGACGCATTTTGCGTGGGTTATAGCCTTTGGTTTAGACGCATTTTGCGTGGGGTATAGCCTTTGGTTTAGACGCATTTTGCGTGGGTTATAGCCTTTGGTTTAGACGCATTTTGCGTGGGGTATAGCCATTGGTTTGGTCGCATTTTGCGTGGGTTATAGCCTTTGGTTTGGACACATTTTGCGTGGGTTATAGCCTTTGGTTTGGTCGCATTTTGTGTGGGTTATAGCCTTTGACTTAGACGCATTTTACGTGCATTGTGGGTTGTAGCGTTTGGTTTGGACACATTTTGCGTGGGTTATAGCCTTGGTTTGGACGCAATTTACCTGGGTTATAGCGTTTGGTTTGGACGCATTTTGCGTGGGTTATAGCCTTTAGTTTGGTCGCATTTTGCGTGCGTTATAGCCTTTGGTTTGGACGCATTTTGCGTGGGTTGTAGCCGTTGGTTTGGACACATTTTGCGTGGGTTATAGCCTTTGGTTTGGACGCAATTTACCTGGGTTATAGCGTTTGGTTTGGACGCATTTTGCGTGGGTTATAGCCTTTAGTTTGGTCGCATTTTGCGTGCGTTATAGCCTTTGGTTTGGACGCATTTTGCGTGGCAGGGTTGTAGCCTTTGGTTTGGACACATTTTGCGTGGGTTATAGCCTTTGGTTTGGACACATTTTGCGTGGGTTATAGCCTTTGGTTTGGACACATTTTGCGTGGGTTTATAGCCTTTGGTTTGGTCGCATTTAAACGTGGGTTTAAACGATATTCAATAGACACAAGAATTCAGGAATAGCATAGTAATTCAGCATAGCGTTATCTTGACTACCGTAACGATCTCCGTTTTCCCATTTACTTGAACACTGTTTCGCACTGGTTTGTTTCGCTCCACTGCTGTGACATTTATACGGGTAATTGACTTCTTTAACAGAAAATGATACGAACAAAAATAAATGATTACATATATTATATTATATGCGTGAGAGCTGTAATTACAAAATGGGTCTTATACCTCAATTGTTGTATCAAAATCACCTAGCCATCGAATGTTGTTTTCAACTGGAAGTTTAGCTATTCCTTCAAGATATACATGTCAATCTCTCACTTTCTCATGATTCTTCAACCCATGTTAATGTATCGAAATCACCTAGTATTTTGTTTTCAGTTCGGGCATGCGCACAATCAAAAAACTCGAGATAGTCTAGTTTCCTTCGTGAAACTATCGTCATTTTGGGTCATTTTTGAGCTTTTTGCATGGGCTATATTAATAGTACATCAAATAATTATAAATCATACATCATCAATTATTTATAAGGATTTTTTCTAGGGAGGGTGGGGAGGAGTTTTTCATCTCTTCCCTTTCCAAACCCCCCCCCCCCCCCCCCCCCCCCCCCCCCCCCCCCCCCAAAAACACAACAACAACAACAACAACATACAGACATCACCAGCTGAGCAGATTTATTTTCTTACCTTGTGATTATAGACGGGCAAGAGTCTTTCATACGAATGTTCGTGAGCCCAAATCTCGAGATCAACACCTGCGGTAAAGAACATTTCGTTTGATCATGCAGAATTATCATAAGTAACTAAGCCTTAGGGAATGATAGTAACACAATGAAAGGCATGCGTCTTTTTACAAGATCTGTAGACACAACAAGTTCATTAGGATCTTTGTAATGTGACAATAAACACTCATTAGTTGCGCTTTCCCTCAGGACTTCAGGCATCGAATTTGCACAACAATGACCATTGTTCAGATAGACTAGCTAAACTTGTCGTCCAAATCAGTAAGCAGGCTCAATAGCTTAGTAGGGACAGTTCTTGATGGCTTAGGATCCGACTGCTCCCTCCCTCTTTGAATGCTAAGTTGATTGATGTACTGCTCGATAGCGCGGATGGGGCCGAAATCTTCATCCTATACGTAACATACGGTGACTCAGCATTAAAGTCTGGGTGTATGGTCGCTTTTTGAAGAATTTCCCGGCATGCTTTTCTCATTTCAAACTTGGGATCGCGAGTTCGAGTCCTAGTCATGAAAAAAAAAATTCTTCTTTTTTTTCCCTTTTAATTTCCTATTGAAAGGCATTATTTAAGCTGGTAAAATAATAATAATAATTTTTAAATTAAAATTACATATTTCTATAACTGTTCGAGTTAGGTATACCCGTGTTGCCATGGTGACATACATACCATGTGTGTAGAACACTTCTTCCAATGGGAAAAGCTTTAATGATGTGATACCGGTTCATATCTACACGTAACAAGGAAAATTATTGTTATATTTATTATACAGAATAGAGTATGTACCAGAACATTGTCTGAAAATTTCTTTCGGGCACCGTCAACCGGAAGTGTAAATAACTTCTGTTCGGGATTTCGCACATTAGATAGTTAGTCCTAGCCTAAGCTTGTGAGGTTACTTCATCCACAGGGAATACCGCCTTTTTGCATGGGCTATAGTCCATCAAATATCGTCATTTTAGGCCATTTTTGATCATTTTGCATGGGCAAAAACTCGTCATTTTGGGTCATGCATATTTGAGCTTTTTGCATGTGCTATAGTCCATCAACTACGGAATCGAACCCGGTCCTGATGTCAGATGTGCTTCTAACGCGCTGTGTTTCAGTGCGAGCCACGGGACCATAGTAATTTGCACAACAATAGACAGTCCATTCACAACTGGATACACTAGGTTATTTTGTCCTCCAAATAAATAAGCGTGCACGATAGCCTAGTGGTGCGGGGCAGTTATTTAGTGGGCCTATATAGGATCCGACTGTTCCCTCCCTCTTTGACTACTAAGCTGATTGGTGTAATGCCCGGATAGCGCGGCTGGGGCTGAAATCTCCATCCTATACGTAACATACGGTGACTCAGCATAATGTCTGGGAGTATGGCCCTTTTTTGGATAACCGTACCGGCATTCATATCTTTTGAAGCTTGGGATCTAGGGTTCGAGTCCCAGCCGTGACACGCCTTTGTTTTGTTCCGGCTTGTTTTGTTCTTGGTTGTTTGTTTTCTTGTTTGGAATTGTTTACATATTTCTTCTTCTTCTTCATTGTTGAGTAATTCAAGAGACGTATTTATTATACTGATACATCCACTTGTGCAAAAAGTGCATAGCGTAAACATAGTCGCAGCAGTGCAAACAATATATCCATGAAACAGAACTAACTAATTAGTGGTGGAGCATTAGAAATGTTGGGTGTGATAATTCCCCAACAAAAATTCCTGCAAAGAAAAAATATCCCAAAAAAATTCCTGCAAGTACCGTACCACCCAAATTTTTTTTATGCAAGCAAACAAGCAAGACAGTTGGAGCACAACATGCTATCTGGAGGCAAAATGTATCAAAAGACAGCTTCAAAAAACATTGAATACATGTATGCTCCATCTAAAATAACTTCAGATTCTCAAAACTGCAAAGTCACAAAGTTTATTGAAACTAGTATATTATTTTTTGCAATAATACACCAAATTGATAAAGACTATAAGGGAGCTGTCATTATTTATCGCTGGGATTTTGGTCATAGGATTTGGGGGGGGGGGGGGGGGGGGGGGGGGGGGGGGGAGGTGAGTTCACTTGGTTTTGGAAGTATGAAAAGGGGGGATCACTTGGTTAAGGGGGGTTGTATCACTGTAAGGCTCCTACGATTCGGCCAGAAGTTCAATTTTCTGTCAGTTTACAATTAAACTTTGCTGGAAACTACTCTCAGAAGGCAGGAAATGCTATTTCAGAGACCCTATACCTGAGAAATTTTCGGTGGAGCATGCAGTTAGTTAGTTTTATTTAATAGGCAAATGACTAAAACAAAGGAATTAATTAGATAAAATATTAACGTAATTTTGAGCTTTGATATTTGGTCCGCCATGTTGGTGTACAGAATTATTATTAGTTTGCACTCTAGGGCTTCGGTCATTTTGCGTGGGTTAATTATAGCCTTTGGTTTGGAGGCAGTCTTCGGTCATTGCATGGGTTAATTATAGTCTTTGGTTTGGAGGCAGTTTTCGGTCATTTTGCATGGGTTAATTATATTATAGCCTTTGGTTTGGAGGCAGTTTTCGGTCATTTTGCGTGGGTTAATTATAGTCTTTGGTTTGGAAGGCAGTTTTCGGTCATTTTGCATGGTGGGTTAACTATAGCCTTTGGTTTGGGCAGTTTTCGGTCAGGCAGGGTTTTAGCGGTTTGAGGCAGTTTTCGGTCATTTTGCGTGGGTTAATTATAGCCTTTGGTTTGGAGGCAGTTTTCGGTCATTTTGCGTGGGTTAACTATAGCCTTTGGTTTGAAGGCAGTTTTCGGTCATTTTGCATGGGTTAATTATAGCCTTTGGTTTGGAGGCAGTTTTCGGTCATTTTGCATGGGTTAACTATTATAGCTTTTGGTTTGGAGGCAGTCTTCGGTCATTGCATGAGTTAATTATAGCCTTTGGTTTGGAGGCAGTTTTCGGTCATTTTGCGTGGGTTAATTATAGCCTTTGGTTTGAAGGCAGTTTTCGGTCATTTTGCGTGGGTTAACTATAGCCTTTGGTTTGGAGGCAGTTTTCGGTCATTTTGCATGGGTTAACTATATTATAGCCTTTGGTTTGGAGGCAGTTTTCGGTCATTTTGCATGGGTCAACTATATTATATATAGCCTTTGGTTTGGAGGCAGTTTTCGGTCATTTTGCATGGGTTAATTATAGCCTTTGGTTTGGAGGCAGTCTTCGGTCATTTTGCGTGGGTTAATTATAGCCTTTGGTTTGGAGGCAGTTTTCGGTCATTTTGCATGGGTTAATTATAGCCTTTGGTTTGGAGGCAGTCTTCGGTCATTTTGCGTGGGTTAATTATAGCCTTTGGTTTGGATGCAGTCTTCGGTCATTTTGCGTTAATTATAGCGGTCATTTTGCGGGTGGCAGTTTTTTTCGGTCATTTTGCATTAATTATAGCCTTTGGTTTGGAGGCAGTTTTCGGTCATTTTGCATGGGTTAATTATATATAGCCTTTGGTTTGGAGTTTTCGGTCAGGCAGTTTTTATAGTCGGTCATTTTGCATGGGTTAATTATAGCCTTTGGTTTGGAGGCAGTTTTCGGTCATTTTGCATGGGTTAACTATAGCCTTATAGCCTTTGGTTTGGAGGCAGTTTTCGGTCATTTTGCATTTTTAGTGCAGTGGGTTAATTATAGTCTTTGGTTCGAAGGCAGTCTTCGGTCATTTTGCATGGGTTAATTATAGCCTTTGGTTTGGAGGCAGTTTTCGGTCATTTTGCATGGGTTAACTATAGCCTTTGGTTTGGAGGCAGTTTTCGGTCATTTTGCGTGGGTTAATTATAGTCTTTGGTTTGAAGGCAGTCTTCCGTCATCATTTTGCATGGGTTAATTATAGCCTTTGGTTTGGAGGCAGTTTTCGGTCATTTTGCATGGGTTAACTATAGCCTTTGGTTTGGAGGCAGTTTTCGGTCATTTTGCATGGGTTAATTATAGCCTTTGGTTTGGAGGCAGTTTTCGGTCATTTTGCGTGGGTTAATTATAGTCTTTGGTTTGAAGGCAGTTTTCGGTCATTTTGCATGGGTTAACTATAGCCTTTGGTTTGGAGGCAGTTTTCGGTCATTTTGCGGTCATTTTGCGTGGGTTATTATAGCCTTTGGTTTGGAGGCAGTTTTCGGTCATTTTGCGTGGGTTAACTATAGCCTTTGGTTTTGAGGCAGTTTTTCGGTCATTTTGCAGGGTTAACTTTTAGCCTTTGGTTTGGAGCAGTTTTCGGTTTTTGCGTGGGTTTTATAGCCTTTGGTTTGGAGGCAGTTTTCGGTTTTTGCATTTTCGGTCATTTTGCATGGGTTAATATAGCCTTTGGTTTGGAGGCAGTTTTCGGTCATTTTGCGTGGGTTAATTATAGCCTTTGGTTTGAAGGCAGTTTTCGGTCATTTTGCGTGCGTGGGTTAACTATAGCCTTTGGTTTGGAGGGCAGTTTTTCATTTTGGTCATTTTGCATGGGTTAACTATATTATAGCCTTTGGTTTGGAGGCAGTTTTCGTTTTTGCGGTCATTTTGCATGGGTCAACTATTATAGCCTTTGGTTTGGAGGCATATTATAGCCTTTGGTTTGGAGGCAGTTTTCGGTCATTTTGCATGGGTTAATTATAGCCTTTGGTTTGGAGGCAGTTTTCGGTCATTTTGCGTGGGTTAATTATAGCCTTTGGTTTGAGGCAGTTTTCGATCATTTTGCATGGGTTAATTATAGCCTTTGGTTTGGAGGCAGTCTTCGGTCATTTTGCGTGGGTTAATTATAGCCTTTGGTTTGGATGCAGTCTTCGGTCATTTTGCGTGGGTTAATTATAGCCTTTGGTTTGGAGGCAGTTTTCGGTCATTTTGCATGGGTTAATTATAGCCTTTGGTTTCTTCGGATTTTGCGCATTATAGTTTGGTTTGAAGGCAGTTTCGGTCATTTTGCGTGGGTTAATTATAGCCTTTTTGGTTTTTCGAAGGCAGTTTTCGGTCATTTTGCATGGGTTAAATTATAGCCTTTGGTTTGGAGGCAGTTTTCGGTCATTTTGCATGGGTTAAAGTTTTCTATATAGCCTTTGGTTTGGAGGCAGTTTTCGGTCATTTTGCGTGGGTTAATTATAGTCTTTGGTTCGAAGGCAGTCTTTCGGTCATTTTGCATGGGTTAATTATAGCCTTTGGTTTGGAGGCAGTTTTCGGTCATTTTGCATGGGTTAACTATAGCCTTTGGTTTGGAGGCAGGTTTCGGACATTTTGCGTGGGTTAATTATAGTCTTCGGTGTCTTTTGGTTTGGAAGGCAGTTTCGGTCAAGCAGCAGTTTTCGGTCATTTTGCATGGGTTAATTATAGCCTTTTTGGTTTGGAGGCAGTCTTTTTGCGGGTCATTTTGCGTGGGTTTTCGGTCAATTATAGCCTTTGGTTTGGAGGCAGTTTTCGGTCATTTTGCATGGGTTAATTATAGCCTTTGGTTTGAGGCAGTTTTCGGTCATTTTTGCATGGGTTAATTATAGCCTTTGGTTTGGAGGCAGTTTTCGGTCATTTTGCATGGGTTAATTATAGCCTTTGGTTTGGAGGCAGTTTTCGGTCATTTTGCAGGCAGTTTTCGGGTTAATTATAGCCTTTGGTTTGGAGGCAGTTTTCGGTCATTTTGCGTGGGTTAATTATAGCCTTTGGTTTGGAGGCAGTTTTCGGTCATTTTGCATGGGTTAATTATAGCCTTTGGTTTGGAGGCAGTTTTCGGTCATTTTGCATGGGTTAATTATAGCCTTTGGTTTGGAGGCAGTTTTCGGTCATTTTGCGTGCGTGGGGTTAATTATAGCCTTTGGTTTGGAGGCAGTTTTTCGGTCATTTTGCATGGTAATAATAGTCTTTGGTTTGGAGGCAGTTTTCGGACATTTTGCATGGGTTAATTATAGCCTTTGATTTGGAGGCAGTTTTCGGTCATTTTGCGTGGGTTAATTATAGTCTTTGGTTTGAAGGCAGTTTTCGGTCATTTTGCATGGGTTAACTATAGCCTTTGGTTTGGAGGCAGTTTTCGGTCATTTTGCATGGGTTAACTATAGCCTTTGGTTTGGAGGCAGTTTTCGGTCATTTTGCGTGGGTTAATTATAGTCTTTGGTTCGAAGGCAGTCTTCGGTCATCGGTCATTTTGCATGGGTTAATTATAGCCTTTGGTTTGGAGGCAGTTTTCGGTCATTTTGCATGGGTTAATTATAGTCTTTGGTTTGAAGGCAGTCTTCGGTCATTTTGCGTGGGTTAGTTAGTCTTGGAATTTTGTGCAACTTGTTTCGGTTATTTTAATAATACTTTATTCGAAATACTTAGTCTACACTGGGCATTTCGAAATGGTAGATCCCGAGGTTAGCCCTATAATGTAGGATCCACCAGTAGGTTAGGCCACACACACCGGGAACTTCGTGCCCTACTCTTAGTCGAACAGTGGTGTGGGTTCTTTTACGTCCCTCCTGTGCAATGTAATGGAGCGTGGAGAGACGGGACCGCCATTTTACGTGATCATCCGAGCCACGCGAAGGTCTAACCATTTGTAGATGTAATTACAAAGGCAGCACCTTCTCCTCGATTATTTTAAGACCCTGAGTAATGGTCCGGCCGGGACCCGAACCCCCCGCACAATAGACCGGTACTCAACCAACTGAGCCAACCGGGCGGCAGTTTAAGGCATTTTGCGTGGGTTATAACCATTGTTAAAGGAAGGAAAGCAGCACCTACGCTAAGTTCCCCTCCTTCCCCTCTCCCCAGACCTTTAACGGTCTACCATGCAACAACATTGTGTTTTATCAACATTTCATTCTGTAACCCATTTCCAATGAACCAGGTATGGGTTATATGGCACGACAATGACACTGTGTAATGCGATGATATTTTATTTCTGCGATACGACACCACGTATAACACACAGGCAACCCATATTGCAGGGTGGCGAGGAAAGGAAATAACACACACACAGACAACACTACAACTAAATACACAAAATAAAATTCCTAGTCGTTTAGATGGGAACCGAGTTCAAACTGATTCGCCTCCATTGAGCAGCCCTGGAGGCAAGAACGTCGCCATAGAAGGACTAACAAGTCCGTTGTCATTAGCCCCTGACTGGGAAGTAGGTTCAGGGTTCGAACCAAAAGACCACATGCTGGGGCCCTGGGAGGTGAACCCTGCGCTACTACCAGGAAGGGGTGTCCCCCATAGCTGAGATGGGATGGGCGTTGGTCCTGTGTTACCCCACTGCATACTTGGAGGGGCTACAGCTGTAGTTGCAGGCACAGAGGCTGGTGGTTTATCGTCTGTAGATGTAGGTACAGGGTTAGGTCTATGAATGCCTTGGCCTGCCTCCTCCTGCCCTGACACTAGTGAATTCTGGAAGGCCGACCAGTGACTCCCGTACGAAGAATTGGCAGGGAAAGGGTTAGCGCTCCAGTCAACTGGTTGTTCAAAGAATCCTGCAATGTCGCCGTTTGTAGCGAAGTCCGCTGCAAGTTTCCCTCCTTGGACAGCCATTCCATTGAGTACTTTACGCATTGTCGCTGCCTGGTCTTTACTGCCGTAACGTATAAGACTGTTTCCATAGCGCATGTTGTACTGGAAGATCAGCAATGGGCCATGCTGTTGGCATACGTTACGAATAGCATTGATTTCCGCCTGAAAACCAACCAACATTGTGTAAGTATCGTTCCTTCTATCGTTACTAATACTGCGTATTGCAGCAGTGCCTGTTTGCACGAAAGGTTGTTAGCGCTATCCACCGGATAAGTCTTATCCAACGGATAAAACTGATGCAGTTATCCAATAAATTGTATTCGATGGATAGGGCTTATCAGCTGGATAGTGCTATTCACCTTTCGTGCAACCAGCGCTGGAGTATTGTAATATGAGATAATAGAAGCAAAACACTTTCAGAAGCGATCGTTTTAGGAATCAATTTAAAAACTGTTAGAAATCAAGACAAACATACATTTTGAAAGATACTTACGTTGGGTGGGATGTTGCGCAATACCAACCACGTCGACAAGGACCCAGCCTTAGGAGTATTACCACCAACATCACTACCCAATAATGGTCGCTTGTCCGGCGTCACGACAGGGTGCGTCAGCTTTTCCTCTGCGCTTGGGATTGGCTGATTGACAGACCACGAGCTGATGCCCATATTTGTAGCCTTTGTGACGTCAGAAGTAGAGTTATCGATGGCTGTGCCACTAACAGGTCCAACACCGGTTGCCTTGGCGACGATTGACGAAGATGCAGAACTGGCTGATGGTCCGCCCGGTGCTGCCCAGGGCTTAGGGTCAGGTGCTGTGAGAGGATGTCCATCCTGGGTACTCCAAGATGTCCCTGCCATTGGGAAACTAAGTTGGCCGAAGTTAAAGTCATTGGTAGGTCCATTTTGGGCAAAGCTAGGAGGGGCCCCATCAATAAGGTTCTTGACCCACGAGGAGTGTTCCTCTTCCAATTTTGATGTCTCTGGGAAAACATTTTGACTATTAAGACCTGGAGGTGGTCGTATGGATGACGCAGAAGCCTTGGTTAGTAAACCATCATTAGGACCTGTCGACTGCCAGGGAGAGGATCCTATACCAAACGGGTACTGACCACCCAAAGGGACATCATTAAAGGAACTTCCTCTCTGCTTCGATGGACTTGGAGGGGACGTAGAAGCGCTGGTTGGCACACCTTTCTCTTCTTCTTTTGGAGAAATCCTATCATCATCATTACGCGGTCGCCATGGAACACCAGGTTTGAACTCTGGAGGGTCAGCAGAAAGTCTAGGTGAAGCATCCACTCCCCACCTACTGGAGACAGACTCGGACATCCTATTGAGTCTGGGAGAGATGTTGGGATTTGGGTCGTGCTTTAAAGCACCAGTACTCCATTGACTTGCTTGTGCAGAATCATTACCTGATGGTGGTTGATCAGGGTCTGGGAGCAGAGGCTGCTTCCACTGCGTCAGACGTGACTGTGGTGCAGGTGAAGCTTGTTTACCTCGCTCATCCAGAGACGATGTAGAGACAGGTGGGACCTCTTTAGCTTGAGACACCTCTGCTCCACGTTCTGAAGTTGTGGGTGGTGCCTCGGTAGATGTCTTATCAGAGGGCTTGCTGGTCTTGTGGTGCTGCTGTTGCGGGCTTCCTGGGGCTGCTGCATGAGGGGACTGCGTAGGTACGGCAGCTTGAGGGAAAGCTGGTGAAGGGAACCTACCAGCCTGTCCCGGTTGCTGCTGCTGCTGCTGCTGCAATAACTGCTGCTGCATCTGCGCAAGCATGAGACCAATCTGTTGCTGCTGTTGGTAGAGCTGTTGTGGAGTCTGTACATTGTGGGTGTTCTGCTTCTGATTGAGCTGCTGCTGCGCGAGACTTTGTTGAACGATTCTTAGCTGTGCCATCTGCTGGAATAACGCAAACTGCTGAGGTGTCACTGGTGACTGTAGCAGACCACTCATGCGAAGCTGAAGATGATACTGTTGCATCAGCTGTTGCTGTAATATTGGATGTGAAATGGGTGTACGTAGTGGGGTAGGTACCCCTGGGGTGGGTGGCTGCATACCTCGTTTAGCATTAACACCTACAAGTCCTGATGTGCCTACAGGCTTAGGGCCTAGTTGGATGGGTTGATCTATAGAATGTAAACCTTTAGGCTTGTCACTTGGCTGCTGAGTAGGGGAGATAGTCTTGGTAGACTTGATTGCCTTGTTGACTGACTGACTAGATACTTCAGACTTTGTATCAGCGTCTAGTGTAGACTGCACGGTTGTTATATCCTGCGTGGT
Organism: Actinostola sp. cb2023; assembly: GCA_033675265.1. Classification (NCBI taxonomy): domain Eukaryota; kingdom Metazoa; phylum Cnidaria; class Anthozoa; order Actiniaria; family Actinostolidae; genus Actinostola; species Actinostola sp. cb2023. The sequence goes on along the minus strand of JAUJYZ010001058.1, from coordinate 2,027,019 downwards.
TAACTCACTGGCTTCTTGGTCCTCTTGACTGGTTACTGGATTTGTACCAGTGTTCTGCAGCTGCTGCTGTAGTTGTTGCTGTAGTTGTTGCTGTGTTTTACGCCTTTGTTTTCTATTCTGTTTCGCTGGTTGTTGGAAGGAAGAGTCGTCTGTAGATGCGTCAGATTCTTTGGACATGGTGATTGTAGAGCTAGATATAGACTTGGGTGATTCACCACTATTTGCTGTCATAGATAACAAGTCCCCTGAACATAGAAACACAACACTTGTCAATTGTACACTTCAAATAGAGTCGTTATAGAATCCCATAAAGAAGAACAAGAAGAGGAGATTATGGCAAAGGAGAAGAAGAAGAAGCGGAGGAGGAGGGATAAGGGAGAGGAAGGAGGTGGAGGAGTGGAAGAACGAGGAGAAGGAAAAGGTGGAGGAGGAAGAGGAAGAGGTGGAGTAGGTGGAGGTAGAGAAGGAAGTGGTGGTGGAGAATGAGGTGGAGAAGGAGGAGGTGGAGAAGGTGGAGAAGGAAGTGGGAGTGGATGAGGTGGGGGTAGAGGAGGAAGTGGTGGTGGAGAATGAGGTGGAGAAGGTGGAGAAGGAGGAGGCGGAGAAGGTGGAGAAGGAAGTGGGGGTGGATGAGGTGGGGGTAGAGGAGGAAGTGGTGGTGGAGAATGAGGTGGAGAAGAAGGTTGAGAAGGAGGAGGCGGAGAAGGTGGAGAAGGAGGTGGGGGTGGATGAGGTGGGGGTAGAGGAGGAAGTGGTGGTGGAGAATGAGGTGGAGGAGGTGGTGGAGAAGGTGGAGAAGGAGGTGGGGGGGATGAGGGGGGTGGATGAGGGGGGTGGATGAGGTGGGTGGATGAGGTGGGTGGATGAGGTGGATGGATGAGGTGGATGGATGAGGTGGGTGGATGAGGTGGGTGGATGAGGTGGGTGGATGAGGTGGGTGGATGAGGTAGGTGGATGAGGTGGGTGGATGAGGTGGGTGGATGAGGTAGGTGGATGAGGTGGGTGGATGAGGGGGGTGGATGAGGTGGGTGGATGAGGTGTGTGGATGAGGTGGGTGGATGAGGTGGGGTGGGGTGGGGTGGGGGTAGAGGAGCAGATTGTGGTGGAGAATGAGATTTACATTTGTAGGAGGTGGAGGAGTGGAAGAACGAGAAGGAGGAGGAGAAGGAAAAGGAGGAGAAGGAAAAGGAGGAGAAGGAAAAGGAGAAGAAAAAGGAGGAGGAGAAGGAAAAGGAGGAGGAGGAAGAGATGGGGCTGGAGGAGGTGGAGGTAGAGGTGGTGGTGGTGGAGAATAAGGAGGAGGAGGAGAGGGATTATTGTTGTTATTGTTGTTATTATTCTGATGGAATAGCTTCTTGTGTATCTTGTTGATGTTTACTCCTTTACTCACCTATTGCACTTTCAATATTCATGTGATTCGCTCTAAGTGCTTTATCAGCATCTTCTTGCTGTTAAAATAAACAAATATGCACCTGTCAGCGGCTTCCACGAGGGTTCAGCCCTCAGGCTAACCAGGGGGATTGTGAATATTGAGGAAGAAACTTCACGATTTTCCCCAGGGATGGGCAAATCTTATGATTCAAGGTCCCTTGGGTCACGGGTCAACAGAAAATCCTCCTGGTATCATGGGGATAAATACATTGTACCCCAGTTCTTGAAACTTCAAACAAAAATACGCATACATCTTTAATTTAATCCCAATGTATTCTCCAACATGGACAGCCCGGGGCCCCACTTGTGGAAACCAATGATAGGTGTGTTAAGGCCTTGTTACACGGTGAAACTTTTTCGTGAAACTGTTTCGTGAAACTGGTGCGAGACAGGTTTCACAGAGAGTTTCACCGTGTAACATGGTCGTTTTCAGGAAACTTTTTCGAATTTGCGTTGCGAGACAGTTTAATGAAAAGTAGAACTTCTTTCTACTTTTTCGTGAAACTCGAAGCAAAAATGTTTCAAAAAACCAGCCATTGCACCGTGTAACACACCTCGTGAAACTTGTTTCAGCAAACATGTTACACGATGAAACTGTCTTGCACTGTTTCACGAAAAAGTTTCACGAAAAAGTTTCACGAAAACGTTTCACCGTGTAACAAGGCCTTTACACGCACAATAAAGCCCAACTTATGTCTTTGTTATTCACAATGCCTGTCCTACCTTGAAACCCATATCTAGTAGCTGTTTTAGAGATCGACTCATCCATGCGTTACTATCACTATTAGTGGTTGGAGGTGCAGGTTTAGGAGCCTGGATAAAATAACAGTCTTAGATAGAGTCGTTTTTGTACGAGTGGGAAGTAATTACGGTATGGTTCATGCCATGCGGTGACAATGTCAAGCGCTGGCAGTCCTGTGTCCAATCATTCTGATTGGTTGAGCAATGATTTTGCGCGCTGTGATTAATTGAATAGATGTCTTCGATTCCGTACAGTGACCGTAATTCTGGTTTCCCACTCATACGAGACCAACTCGATCATACAATAACACAGGGAAACGTTCCATAGAAAGGATGTGGAATTGTCACAACAAACTTTATTTGCACTCTCAGAATAGTGAACAATTATTCCCCAAAGTGGAGTGAGTAGTGGTGGATATATTACCGAGCCGCAAGTCTACAATCAGCGACAAAATTGAATGACACCCCCTTGTTATATGTCTCCAAAATGGCTTTTTAAGATAAATCAATATTCAACCCCTCCTCCCCCCTGCCCCCTTTGTTCAATGTTGTTTTTTTTCTCAATTTTTTTTGGGCGGAACATTGTCTACCTCAACATTGAATAGGGGAGGGGGGATGGAACATTTATAACTCCCCACAAGGGGCTTATTCCGTCAAATTCACCTTTAAAGACAATTTAGTATCTAAGAGTGTCATCTATTTTGTCGCCAATTGTAGCTGTAGCTGTAGCTGTAGCGAAACGAGACGCCAGTTTGAATCTCGTCCCAAAACAGTGAATAGCCAAGGATATTCCGAGTTACGGGAGCCAATCAAAACGCGCCCAAATTGCTATCCACTGATTTGGTAAATACTAAAGGAAGTTATAATCATTGTAAAGTTACTGGCGTAAAGCTATGCATTTTAAAGGTACAATATACATGGAAAGAAGGCTGGTAGGCACAGAGTTCAATTTCTGGTACAAAACTTTGTAATTTCAAGTCGGGATTTTGCAGTTCAGAACTGACATTTGCAAGGTTTACTTTTGTTTAATAGCATACTATTCACAACGATGCAACAAATTTGCTATGACATATTCCTTCAAAATGAATGATATTTTCTGATTCTCCGATTTATACATAGGGTCTACGCTCACAATAAAGTGGCAGAAAAAAATAACCATTTGCAGTATTTTCCTAATATAAGTTTCTAGTTATTTACAAGTGAACTATTGACTCACCCTATTGCGCTTCGATGAAGCTGTGGTCCATCCATCCCAGGAACCATCAGCACATTCCTCTTTATCAGCTACATCAGAATTACTAGACAAAGCAGCATTCTCTGACCAACCTTTCTCTTGATTGGACTTTGAATCTTTAGATTCCGAAACTTTCCTTGCACTAGTACTCAGAGCATTGTCCCAACATGCAGTTCCACTAATCTCAGGTGCTGTGCCCCAGTTGGTCGACACAGCTCCATCGCCCCAACCAGATGTTTCCGATTTAGCTTCAAGTTTATCCGCAGATTCCGAGGAAGCATTTCTATTGGGCGATGTTTGCGATTGATCAGAAGAGTTTGTGTCCCATGCACTGCGTACACTAGATTTCTCCTTCTCCGCCGTCTTTTTCGAATGTTCCGATTTTTCAACCCAAGCAGAACTACTATCAGCGGGAGTTCCTCCCCAAGTGCTGGTATTAGTAACAGTAGGTTTGCTATCCAGTTCATCTGCAGGTTTTGTTTTCGGTCCTTTACCGGGTGTTTTACTCCACGATAAAGAGTCTAACGTTGGCGCAGGATTAGCATCACTTACCCAGCCCTGTTTGACATTACTAGGAGTGTCACTTTTAGAGTTCAAAGCTGCATCCCAGCCAAGAGGGTTCCCTATTAAGCCCCCCAGCCCACCAGCACCCATTCCACCCCAACTTACAGCCCCTGCTGCTCCGGCCACACCCGGTTTAGAGTCCACTGCATCAAGTGCACGATCAATAGAATCATCACATTCAGAGTCCCATGTATCTAAACCTACAGATCCAGTATTTGAAGTAGCACTCCAGTCTTGTGATTTAGACGAAGAAGGTTGATTGTTCACAGTATTACTAAACACGTTTCGAGACTTAGAGTCCAGTGGTAAAGATGCCGTAGTGTTCACAAGATTTCCTGATGAAGAAGTCGCAGATTTTGATATAAGGTCAGAATTACCAATTGTATTGTCCCCTGTTGTTTTAGTGCCCACAGCAGGCCATGTATTGTTATCAGTCCTGTCAACAACTTTCTGCCATGTTCCTTCTTTTCCTCCCCACTCTCTGTCAACGGCACCCCATTTATCGGTCTCTTGCTCCCAGTCCTCAGTAGAGCCTACCCAGCCGCTACCCCTAGATTGTCCCTTAGGCCATCCAATATCATCCGTCTCGTTGATTAGTCCAGCATATTCCTTGGAAGCAAAGCGATTGGGATCTTTTTTCTTGCCAACTGAAATACAAACAAGAACAAGAACATTACAATTGTATTGTATTAAGATCTCTGTCTCTCAATTAAATGTACGTTCCTCCCTATTAAGCCCACCCTTTGTAGATCCAGATATTAATTAAGCCCCCCTCCCCACTCCTCCTACCAGCAAGCTGGCAAGACTCACTCAACCCATTAGGTAGAGGCAAGTAATGCTTGGGGGTAAACGTGATGGACTACCAGCCCATCCCACTGCCTCCATGGAAGCAGTAGTACTCCTACTGTAGTGCCATTATTTGTCATGCTTCAGGAAGGAGAATTGTAAGTTCAAAAATAATCAATTAGGGTTGTTCCCATTACAGAATGCATCCAGCAGCAGGATTGGGAACAAAAATATCCTAAACAGTGACATTCTGTTGAACCTCCGGTTGCGACCACTCTTGTAAGCGACCACCTCTCCTAAATGACCGGTTTTCCAAAATACCAAAAGTTCAGTTTCAAATGTCAAATCACTATAGTTGGAACCTCTTGCAAGTGACCAGTTTTCCAAAATACCAAAACTTCAGTTTCAAATGTCAAATCACTATAGTTGGAACCTCTTGCAAGTGACCAGTTTTCCAAAATACCAAAACTTCAGTTTCAAATGTCAAATCACTATAGTTGGAACCTCTTGCAAGTGACCAGTTTTCCAAAATACCAAAACTTCAGTTTCAAATGTCAAATCACTATAGTTGGAACCTCTTGCAAGTGACCAGTTTTCCAAAATACCAAAACTTCAGTTTCAAATGTCAAATCACTATAGTTGGAACCTCTTGCAAGTGACCAGTTTTCCAAAATACCAAAACTTCAGTTCCAAGTCAAATCACTATACGGAACCTCTTGCAAGTGACCAGTTTTCCAAAATACCAAAAGTTCAGCTTCAAGTCAAATCACTACAGTTGGAACCTCTTGTAAGTGACTGCCTCTTGCAAGTGACCAGTTTTCCAAAATACCAAAAGTTCAGTTCTAAGTCAAATCACTATAGTTGGAACCTCTTGTAAGCAACCGCCTCTCATAAGCGACCACAAAGCTTGACATTTTAGGAGGTTGCTTACGGGAGGTTCGACTGTATTCTCATCCCAGAACTTTGACCAAAAAAACCTGCCCTTAAATAAAGTTTGATCGAAACACGTACTGTACATACATACCTGGTAGTTGTGGTTTAATTTGGGCTCTGTTTTGTGGCGGTGTAGCTTGTTGGTTGGACGGATATGATGTTGATTGGGACTGCTGTTGCTGCATGTGCTGTTGTTGTTTCTTCATCTTTTGGAATCTGGGAGGAATTTCACGAGGGTATTGTTGCTGGTCTGTGCGTTGCTGTTGTGGCTGACGCTTCACTGACTGCAATTAAAACAAAGTCAATTCAAGTCATTGCTGGTTGTTGCACATGACATCATGGCGGTCCAGGATTATTAAAAAAATAAAAAAAAAAAAAATAAAACCATCATGATGGTCCAATAACAAAGTATTCCTCATTAGCTTCTCTGCTGCATAGAATAACAAAACAACTTAGCTACTCCTGAATGCGAGGCTAAGCTGAATTTTATGGATTTTTAAGATCGGTCAATTTATGTTCCGATACATTAGAGTACAAACACTAAAAGTGACTGTGCAACATAAATAGTATTAAATAGTGCTAAATGATGCCAATTCTATTGTTTTCTATTTAATTAGTGCTATTTAGTACTAAATAGTACAAAGTATTACACGCCTTTAGTGTTTGTACTCTATTGTTGTTTATTTGTCTACCTGTAGTTTACTAGCAGCCTTTGCTTGTTCTTCTTTTTCTGTGATCAAAAGTTAGTTGAATGTCAGATATTTTATAAAACTTGACAAATTAACAGTGGTTTCAATGTCTCTTACCTTTTGCTACTTGTAGCGCAGCCTAAAGTTCAAAAGTACAATGTGTATTAGATATATCAGTATATTGGCAAAATAATACACAGAGTGCAAACATTAAAACCATGAAATGTATTTTGTTTTCTGTTGTTCCATTGGTGCTATTTAGCACTAAATAGTTTGTACTGTTTCACGGTTTTAGTGTTTGCACTCTACATGTACTCTAGCCTTAGTACACTATTATCAAACTCATTAATAATACATAAGCAATTGGGCTGTCTGATGTACATACATGTACATGGTGGACCTTTATACCCCGATACTGACCTGATTAAGACAGTGATGTTTTACTAATATCAGTTATAGATCAGTGGTCAATAAAGAACTGATACATGTAGCCTGAAACACAAGTCATGCGAAGGTCTCAATAAAAGTACAATCATGTAGTACTGACAGAATATCTCTCCAGGCTCCTACATGTACATTGTACATTGTACATGCAAATACAGTACAGGACTTCTTTTGAATGTGGGATGTGCTGAGATGTACCATGGGCATGACAGCAATCTCAAAACCACCATGGCCACTCATTTTGTAAATATACTTCTACTCCCAAGAGTGTTCACTTGCAATGTAATAGTGAAACCTCTACTAACGGTCGCCTCCCCACAATGGCTACGCGTACCTCTCTAACAGCCAGGGTATTTTGTCCCAGGGTCACCCTGCACCAGGCCATTTATTGTTACTAAAACCTCCCCACAATGGCCACCTCTGCACAACAGCCACACAATTTTGTCCCAAGAGGACAGGTATCGTCATGTAGGGACAAACTTTGTGGTCATTGTGTAGAAGTTTGACTGTAGTTTAACTATCTTTCAGTCTTTCAATTGATTTACTCAGTTAAGCTATGTTGCTACACACCAACTGAGAATATCAAATAAAACTAAAAGAAACTACCATGATAATAATATTATAAGTATAATTAACTAATGTCAGATGATAATATTATATTATAATTCATCTTCCAGGTAGTTTAGAATTGAATGGTCTTGTACCTTCCGAGCTGCCTTCTCCTTTTCAGCCTTTTCTTTCTCAACCTTTTTCCTCTTGTCTTCTTCATCTTTTCTCTTCTTTTCTTCCTCCTGTTGCCTGCGTTTTCTCTCCTCCTTCTCTTGCTCTTGACGCTGTTGTTTCTCTCTTTCCTTTTGCTCCCTGCATCCATATACAAACAGTCAACAAGGTAACACAACAATTGAAATAGTAATAGCAAAATATGTACAGTAAAGTTTGGTTTTCACTGGCCATGCAAGGACAAGCACAAGCACAAGAGGCCTCAAGTCACAGTGAAAACAGACCTGACGCATAGGATGCAAGGATCCACTTGTGATTGCACATACATGTACATGTACAATGTATGCTTCCACCAGACCCGTTTTACATGATACAAATTCTTATGCTTGGGTCACTAGCGAAACCCAGGTTCAATGATGGCTACCTTTCTCTTCTTTTCCTTTCTTCATTCTGAGCCTTAATTCGCTCTTCTTCCAGTCGCTTTTGCCTTTCAATCTCCATCTGAAAACACAGCCATAACAAACAGTTAAAACAAACTGAACAATGCACAATTCACTACATGTACATGTACATATGAAATAACAACCCTGCATTTAAATTTGCATTTTTGCATTTTGCTGAAATATTTTCCATTTTGCACCTGTTTTTAGAATTTAACAGGTCTGACCATTCAAAAAAGGGCAATTTCATTATTTGGAGTTCAATTTCCATCATGTACAATTGTTAAAAATTACTGTTTTGTAGTTTTTCATTTATTCAAACTTGCAATAAAATAGCACCATTTTTGATTATTTTCTCAGGGCACATAAATTTATGTGTTTTAGCCAGGCTACACATATAGTACATTTTTATCTCAGGACACATAAATTTATGTGTTTTAGCCTACACATATAGTACATTTATATCTCAGGACACATAAATTTATGCGTTTTAGCCTATAAATGTATGTGTTTTAGTATAAACAAAAACTTGAATGGTCCTTTTCAGTAGAAAGATCTGCATAAATTCTTACTTATGAACAGATTTTTCAAAAAATTTATAATATGCAAAAATGCAAATTTAAATGCAGGGTTGTTAATATGGTATTGCTTGTTCACTATGAAATATGGGAGGGTGCGCAGGTATTGCTTGTTCACTATACCTGTTTTCTTTGTTTCTCCTTCTCTTCATCTTCCTTCCGTTTTTCTTCAAGTTGCATTGCAATCTGCTGCATTTCCTAAACAGTAAGTTAAAGAACAATATTCAGTGTAAACAAGACTAGATAAATTGCACAGTTCACTACAATGGAAAAAATAATATTTTTACAGTAGACCTTTACACAATTTGGTTTCATGACTAAGAAAACCTAGTTGAAGGTCAAGGTTGGAGTACTGTCAAGGTTGGAGTACTGCAGAGTGCATGTATGAATACATCACTTCCAACTGTGACACCTAGCACGTATTAATTGCTATTGTTTGTATTCAGTGAAGCAAATATTGTGGTTTCATGATTGCATTTTTGACTACATGTACTACCAGAATACTTTGGGGATTTTCTTTCTTGCTCCCATCTATATTCCCTCATGATGAGAATAGTAAGACTCAAGTAATTGGTACTAATTTTTTAACAAAGAAAATGGACAAAGCATTCTGGTAGTAGTAGTTTATGACGCCATCATGGCCTATTATAGTCCATCTATTACATGTATAATGAATATGAGGATCTTCATTATATGTTAACCAACCTTATCTCGCCTACGTTGTTCAGCTTGTAACTGTTTTTTGCTCTTAGGTTTAGGCTATGAAAAGGTAAATTTAAAAATATGGGTTTCAACTACAAATATAATAATAATAATAATGAATTTGTTTTAGGAGCAAAATCTCTGAAAAGAAATGGACTATCACTTAATAATAATAAATACAATGTTTTTCATACCTTAGCTACAGGCACTGTTGTTTTGCCTTTCTTTGCAGTCTGTTGCTGAATACACAAATAAATTAAACATTTTTAGAACTATGGTTATATAACCACGTCCCAGTTTGTGATTCAATCCCTGGACAGACCCTCACTTGAACAGTGTCTTAAAATAATTCAGGGGAAGTTCCATCAGCACATGGTTAGACCTTTGAACATGTTACTCAGATGACCACATACATTTACTCTCTACAGTCTACACTGCACCTGATTGGAGGGATGTAAAAGAACCACCGAAGATGTAGACAAACCTGGCAGTGACCACCCTTAGTGACTGTACTTACTTCAAAGGACCACATTTTTATCGCTAGAATTTAAAATCTATGTTCCATTTACAAGGCCCACTAATAGATCCTACATTTGTACATGTACATGTACATGTAGTACATACTTTTTTAGAACCATCCTTTTTCATTTCCTCCTTGTGCTGTGCTAGCATAACTTTAAGTTCTTGTAGCTGGATTTACAATATTATCACAAAACATTTGTTAGCAGTAGCTATTTCATCACAAAGTTTTTTACATCAAATCGACAACATTTTAAAATGGATAAAAACTAATTATACTGTAGGATACTGGCCTTGTAGTTCAGCTGGTAGAGCATTAGTGATCAGAAGAAGAAATTGTGGCATTAATTCCATTGGGGTCTGAGATTTTTTCTCTTTCTCCATTTGGACCCATTTGCTTTCTAGGGCAAATGCTCCAAAGGATTGTTATGGGTAATATACATGTATACATGTAGTACTTTAACTACCCCTTTACAGTTGATTTCACATTACTTTACCGCGCCATGTTGCAAAGTTGGTTGTCAAATTCTGAAGTACGTTGCGAAGTTTGCAACTACGTTGCCAATTAGCCAATCAACTTGCGAAGTTCAAATCCTAGTTCCCAACTTGCTTGCGACAGAACTTCGATCAAACACGAAGCTTGTAAACTATTTTGATGGTTGTTCGTTTCTAGTTTCAAACGGCGGCGGCTTCGTTTGACATCGGATTGTCGATGTTTGACAGGTCTATTCTTAGCATTTTGGCATGGGAAACTACACGTTTAGAACATATTTCAGCTTTTAGTATTAGTATGTATCCCTAATTGTACTAAATGTCAAATTTTCGAGTTCTGTCAACATACTGAAACCTCGTGTTGGATCGAAGTTCTGAACTTCGTTTGGGAGCAAGTTGGGAACTAGGATTTGAACTTCGCAAGTTGATTGGCTAATTGGCATCGTAGTTGCGAACTTCGCAACGTACTTCGGAATTTCACAACCAACTTCGCAACATGGCGTGGTAAAGTAATGTGAAATCAACTGTAATTTCTCATAATTCTAACATACATAACTTTTCCAGTGGATTGTTCATTTGTTACCTTAGATTCGTGGAAATCATCAGGTACAGTTTTTCCTTTCTTCCTACGGTTCTGTGATTAAGCAACTTACTCAGTAAACGATTTAATGATTGTCTTGGTAAGTATTGGTCAGTGTACAATGTACTTTACTCAGTAAATGATAACAATGATTGTCTTGGTAAGTATTGGTCAGTGTACAATGTACTTTACTCAGTAAATGATAACAATGATTGTCTTGGTAAGTATTGGTCAGTGTACAATGTACTTTACTCAGTAAATGATAACAATGATTGTCTTGGTAAGTATTGGTCAGTGTACAATGTACTTTACTCAGTAAATGATAACAATGATTGTCTTGGTAAGTATTGGTCAGTGTACAATGTACTTTACTCAGTAAATGATAACAATGATTGTCTTGGTAAGTATTGGTCAGTGTACAATGTACTTTACTCAGTAAATGATAACAATGATTGTCTTGGTAAGTATTGGTCAGTGTACAATGTACTTTACTCAGTAAATGATAACAATGATTGTCTTGGTAAGTATTGGTCAGTGTACAATGTACTTTACTCAGTAAATGATAACAATGATTGTCTTGGTAAGTATTGGTCAGTGTACAATGTACTTTACTCAGTAAATGATAACAATGATTGTCTTGGTAAGTATTGGTCAGTGTACAATGTACTTTACTCTGTAAATGATAACAATGATTGTCTTGGTAAGTATTGGTCAGTGTACAATGTACTTTACTCAGTAAATGATAACAATGATTGTCTTGGTAAGTATTGGTCAGTGTACAATGTACTTTACTCAGTAAATGATAACAATGATTGTCTTGGTAAGTATTGGTCAGTGTACAATGTACTTTACTCAGTAAATGATAACAATGATTGTCTTGGTAAGTATTGGTCAGTGTACAATGTACTTTACTCAGTAAATGATAACAATGATTGTCTTGGTAAGTATTGGTCAGTGTACAATGTACTTTACTCAGTAAATGATAACAATGATTGTCTTGGTAAGTATTGGTCAGTGTACAATGTACTTTACTCAGTAAATGATAACAATGATTGTCTTGGTAAGTATTGGTCAGTGTACAATGTACTTTACTCAGTAAATGATAACAATGATTGTCTTGGTAAGTATTGGTCAGTGTACAATGTACTTTACTCAGTAAATGATAACAATGATTGTCTTGGTAAGTATTGGTCAGTACCTTGACAATTTCCATAATGCTGTCCAGTTCACCTTCACCATCGATATCCTCATCATCATAATCTTCTTGATATCTGAATTTATTTTTTATAAATACAATTTCAATGAGTGTCATATTATTTGTTATTTTGCTTTCAGGACAGCTGTTCATTCAACCATCCCCTTCATCTTTGTTTGTTTTGTTTTCACAGACAAAAGAATGGGGGTCATAAGCATCCTGAAGTCTTATGTTAATTAGGAGAATGTTAAGTACAAACAATAAAATTAGACTATACTCTTTGATACATGTAAAGCATCTATTGTTCTCACATTGGAAAAGAATCACTGAGGACTGACATCAGTGTCCGTTCAGGGTTCCCACTCATCCTTAAAAAAAAAATTCTGACTTTTCCCTGACTTTTCCCTGACCCAAAACCATTTTTCACTGACCATACTATACACTTGTTTTACTATGATATCCTGCAGTGCGACTTACTATAGTCTTTTTAATGCAATATACTGTATGTATGTATGAAGAAATACATTTACATGGACTATATATAGGTCAATGACAACTTTTAAACTTTTTGCGAGTTTTCATCATGATTGATCACAATCTGTCTAAAAGTTACCCATAATTATGCTACACTGTACATATCGATTTTGTGAAGGCTGACAGAAATTCCCTGACAATTCCCTGACCTTGAAAAAAAAATCAGAATTCACTGACTTTTCAAGGTCATATGCAGTGGGAACCCTGCTGTACTTGCATTACTACATGTACATGTATGTATCTCACAAATGAGTGCCACAGATTTGTTAATGCTTCAGCACTATACTGTCAGCGTAAGTACATGTAACACCTTGGCCATGGTCACCCTTGAGCAGTGTCTGTACGTGCATTACTACATTTGTACCTCACAAATCTGTCACTACACAGACTATTTTTAGAATTCCTAAAACATCATGGTACACTACAAGGACATGTCAATACACATCTGAACGTCTTTCAATCATACAAAATCTGCTCTATACAGTACATACATTTACATGTACATCACTCATAGTGACATTTGAACGTGGTATAATCTAATTAGATCCATAAACAATTACATTAATTAGTAGAATTGTACATATTATAATAACATGTTTCTGTAAACTGTACCTAAGATCGGGATCTCCATCAGAAGATAAGCAACAGTGTTGTTTTGAACCACAGAAGAAGGAGAAGAAATCACTATTACTTTCAGATCCTAGAAACAACAAATAGATAAAGTGATTAAGATGCTGACCATTCATCAGTTGAAGCTATGTTTTACTGATACGCTGTTATTATTATTATTAACTCATATTGGAGCAATGGTCACTCAGTCATAAACGAGATTCTAAGTGAGATGTCTGATGTCTTCATGAGCTAATATCCTTGTTTAATCTCCCAACTGAGGACAATCCGTGGTGAAGAGGGCACAACATCACTGCGCCAGGCTATTATTGGTGAAGGGACTAGTTCAAATAATATAGTATAATGATTGTAAGTACTCAATATTGCACGAGCCTCAAAATTTCATTCTCGCACATATTTGTTTTAAATATGTTTCTTTGTACATTGTACACTAGTGTGAATATGACAGTATTATATAAAAACATATGTTTATGAAAAATTGTCTGTGAAACCTCAGTTTCTCATACATGTAGACGTAGCTAGACAACATGACAATGTACCAGTCAATCATTGACATGGGAGAAATGCCATTACAAGCTGGCAACTGACATAATCAGTGCCACATACACTGTACTTTTGTCAGTCCCTTGTAGCAATTTTATATGTTTATTAGAAGCCTTTTGATTATCACAACCATACTCCAGTAATACATGTAGGAGCATTGCCTACAATGTACTTTATTTTATTGAAACCAGAAAATTAATGGGAAATCAATCAGTTTCCCTTCCATTTACTAGAAGATTCTAATTAGCTTGGAATACCTATTCCAAACGTACTAACAAACAACAGAAACTCTTGAGGTGCAACAAAACAATACCAACTATCCGTTAACACTGTTAGAAATGACACTAATTGTACATTAATATCAAAGTCATTCTGCCCATTTACTAGACAAATGTCTCAATATTCAACGTACAATGGATCTATTTTAAAATAAACATCATCATCATCTAGTAATAAAAATAACATTAAACCAGGAAGCAAAAAGCAATATAAAAGTCAAGAGATAGGATAGGATAATTGCATTAGTACAATAAACAATGTCGATACTTACCAAAGAGAATTTCAGCAAGAAAATCGAAGAAAATCTACCAGTTAAAAAGAGAAATTACAACAACGTAGAACAATAAATACACAATGTTCACAAAACAAAGTTATGATTTGGCGATCGCATTATATTACAAAATACATGACAAAGAAAAATGGCGGTAATTGGAAATTGTGATTTGACGAAAAAAATTCGAATGGAATTTTGGTCTCGGTCAAATGTGCTGGGAAGTAGTTTTACCTTGTCGCTATCCTTTATTGAATCGTTGGCTTCTTCTACAAGGGAAAATGGAACAATGAGAGATGAATGAATATAAAGTTCGTCCGGTAAATACAATGTAAGCTTTTATATAGAACGAAGTTCGAGAAAATCGAAAGGTCTGTATATCGCGCATTACTCCACTAATATCCCCCATTTTAAGGCTTTATTAAGCATAGTGAATCTCATCTCACCTAAAACGAGACTTTCAAAAGCCCTACTAAGTTCTTCAAACTGTTTCTTAGCCGTTCCTTCACTGCAGTTCTGTGGATGAACGAATATCGTGGTTATTATTCACCAAACCAAAACACTACAATTCGGCGAGCTTTTCGAATTTCATGTGACTTTAGGGAACTCAACGCATACGAAATCCCACAGTATAAAGGCAGGAGTAGTTCAAGAGAACGGAGTTCTTCCCATACAACCGAGACATCCAAGGAGAAACGCCATGGATTTATGTACCTTGTCTGGATGGCATTGAAGAGCTAGTTTCTTGTACGCTTTCTTGATATCATCTGTAGAAACATTCAAAAAAAATCGCATTAGAACCCATAAAACGGACAGTTTGAAGCTTGTGAATTGTCGTTGACTCCAAGGGTTGCTATCAGTGTCCAATTAAGCGATACAAAGGGTCACAATCGAGTGAAAACACATGATGTAGTTGTGGTAATATTGTGTAGCTTGGTCAACAATTTCGCTCCAAATCATTATGGCTACCGCGACATACTTTCAGTGGAATAACTGTCAACTCTAAGTGCCTTGAAGGACTCCTTTTTGTCATCTTTAGGCATTTTATGTCTGTCCTATTCATGTAGCTGCTCAAATTTGATCCAATCCTGGCATACACCTAAATAAAACTGCAATGTGCTGCCCAAAAACACTTCATAAAACCAAAATGGCGACGACCACTATCCCTGCGAATGACGTCACGTGTGTCTCGAACAAGACATCCCACAATCCATTGGGGCACTAAAACGCGCTAAAACTATAATTATTCCTGAATTGCACTTTTCACGGATTACTTATAAATTCAAGAGAAAGTTCTGAATTAACATTACTTTTTTTTCTTTCATAGAATATATGTATGTATGTTCATCCACGTTTTCAATAAAGTTTTTAACTGAGGGACCTAAATATTAATTACGATACAACAGTCGAAAGAGAAAAATAATGATAAAATTGGTTGAGTTTTTATTTGCAAAACCTGATGCAAAACTCATAAAATAAATGTTCATTAAGCTTAATGTTATTATGAATAAAGATATAAATACAACTTTTGAGGCAAACTTATTATGTACTACAACTTATCACTAATAGAAATTCAAACACTGAACTGAATGTATGGAAAAGAGAAAAGCAAAATACAATTTTTAAAATGATAAAACGCTATTAATAATCCCGTCGAGCCGGCCCCTCCCTGAAAGCCGAACACCAACCTGAGCCTGAAGCATTGCGTACAGCGGCTACACCCATTAGTGAATTATACACGCGAAGGAAAGCGATGTCAAATCCTCGACGAAGAGGTAAAAAATCGCTGAATATTCTGCTTTCAAGTTTCTTTCACCATCATAAATACTTGACAGAGTTGATATATTTATCCTTTTAGGTGGTAGAGGGTCGGAATCCGTCCGACGCGAACAAAATTGGGGGTAAGTTCATATTTTTAACACCATGGCATAGCTTACTGTATTTTGTACACTAGTTTTATACAAGCATTCGATCGTAATGATAACAAGCTGTTGCAATGGGTTTGTCCTTGTATTTCAAGCATTAGTAACGGTCTCTTAACCATCATTGATTTGTCGTTCACTGTATGTGATTAGGTCGCCAAGATCGGGATCCCCTGGTTCCCCAGGGATGAATGGTAGTCCACGAACAGGAAGAAGAGATAGACGAGAACCAGGACAACAAGCACCACCATTAACACAATCAGAACACGACATCTACGTCGATTATCTACAAAGAAGTACGTTACGTGATTACTCTTGAAATCACTTAATCTGTAGGGTAGCTAGAGTTTACAACCATTTTAACGAAAAGTTATCACTAATTATTAGATAGATCTTCAAAATGTGTTTAAATTCATTAACGCGTATTGTACAAATGTTGTTGTTTTTTCGTGTGATTTTTGCATTTGTGACGATGTACCTATACACAAGGACTATCTAGTCTGGGTGTGAACTGTTATATGTACTGATAATTAACGGGTGAGAAATTAATTAAGCTTATAATTGTATTATAAAGAACATGTAGGTACTTAGTGGGTATCTTCATTGCATGTCAGAGGTAATGAATACTACTGTGGGATATTGGATATTTATTTTCCTTTGTATTGTATGTTCTAACTTCTGGTTTATCTTACAGAGTATGAGTTAGTGCAAAAACAAGGTATGTTGAAAAGTTCCATCGTCATCATCAGAATCAGAATCATCATTTATTGTCATTCTCTCTACATGCACCATTGTTGCTATCATTTTTTTTAGTTTCTTTATGTAATAGATACTGTGTAAGCTGTCGAGCCATACTGTATGCGAATTAATAAAATGTAGAGCCGCAAGTAGACTGATTCCATAAGTCGGTCCCAGTTCGCCCTCTGTCGATCCTGATATCGCTAGTTGAGCGACCACCTATCTAAAAGGAGCAAAAACAGCGACTTATGGAATCAGTCTAAGCCGCAAGTATTTTTTGTGGTAGAACATCACAGAAAGGACCAGACATTGTGTCTGTCTTAGAGATCCAGGGGAGAGGAGGGCAGGGAGGATTGACTCAAGATATTTTTAGGTGTGCCACACTGACACCAAACCCTTGCTCCTATCCAGGACCTAAAACTGTGATTTTCCATACGTTACTCCAGCACCAAGCCTGTGAGACGTTCTCAGGAAAAAAAGCAAACAAGCCCTATCCCAGACCAAAATGGCAATAAGCCCTTTCACATTTTTTTGCCGCCATTTTGAATTGGGGCAAACTCGGCAAAATTAATAGAAATCTGGATCACTTTGACTTGCCGTACCTCCGCTCGTCCGATTTTGTCGGATTTTCAAAAAATCTTACCATTTTAGAAAATATGTTTTTTGCCATTGTTATTTATGTCCTATAATATGTATAGATGGGTATTGGAAGGCTACAAATCGAGAAAAAAAAAATTTTTGTTTTCAAATTAAAAATCGTTCGTTGCACGTGAAAATCTTGCAAATTAGCTCGAAATTTTAAGATACATGGAAAATAGCTTACGTGAAAAGAAGATTGAACTCGAAAAATCCGGTAGTAAAACACCTACATTGGTCTCATTTTCAGTCCGACTTTTCCCTCTAACTAATATGCATGCGTCTGCAAGATTATTTCGAAGTTTAAATTTATGAAAATGCTCCAACAGGGAAGGCTCGTCGCCATTGTCACAGCGTATTTTGAGTTTCGCACGGTCTTCAAGTCAAAATGTGATCCAGATTTCTCCTTATGGTGTTTTCATTTTCGCTAAAATTGTGCTCCTTATGGTGTTTTTCATTGCCATTGAAGTTTGCCCGGGAGGCCATTCAAAACACTTCCCGCTTGTGGAAACTTCCCGTTGCTAGGAAACGTGAAAGCTTTCAAGTAATATGGCCCTCAATTAAGAAAAAAGCCCTCCTTGATTAACCAATGAGAATCATGTAATTTTGCCCTCTATGTTATAAACATGTATATCCTCACCCAGACTTGACAAGCTTGAAAACCACATCCTATACCATGGCACATACGTACCTAGTTTTATTGCTGCTTTTCACATGACATCATGCATCGTGGCCATGTTGGTGCCCGATAACAAAGCATTCTTCATCATCAGCTTCTCTCCTTTGTATCACCAACATGGCCTCTGTGTCTTTGTACTTTAAATCTCCAGGGATTGATTGAAAACATGGCCTATTCATCTTTGTACTTTAAATTTCCAGGCAATGATTGAAAACCAGCAATAGCTTATGTAGGGCAGTACCCCTACATGTACAATGTACATAAACAAAATGTATGTAGGGGCTTAAGAGGTGTCTGGATTTGAAGGATGTTCATCTAGAGAGAGTCGATCACCTGTGTTACATATTACAAGTTTACTATCACTTATTCAGTTAGTGATTTGTACTTTCTTTTATAAACTTCAGGGTCTGATAATCCTGGTTCTGTGACTTATTACAAGAGTATAGACACTGCAGAACCAGGTACACTTAATAACAGTAATTCAGACATTTGTTGTTGGAAGTTTCAAAATCTTGTTGCACTTTTCTTTTTAACTTAAAAGTACAATTTAAGAACTTTACTTTGCCTTGAGATCATTATTTTTCTCTTCTTCAGGTCCAACCTTTGACGTTGATAGGTTTTTCATAGAACGTCAGATAAACATAAAACAGGCCACCTCATCACCGCCACATTCACAGGCTCTCATGCAACACCATCAACATCATCAACAACAGAATTTTTCAGGACTTCCCTCGTGATTCACCAACTCTTCTCCAATTTAGTTTAATGGAACAAATTTGTCTTGGCATTAGTACACTTCCACCCAGCATTGGGTTGCAGAAACAAATGCCAAGCAAATCAGTTTTACTACTGCTGAGTGCTTGCTCCATTCAGGAGATGCACTACAGATTATCCAGAACCTTTCCATCAAGATTTATACCATTAATTTTAATGTTGACATTAGCCATGTCAACATCTATAGTCAGTGACACTTTAATCTGCGTAAAAAGAAAATATTTATTTATTAATAAATCTCACAAGGACTACAGTGAAGGAACTTTATGATGCTGTAAGCCTAGTTTTGACTTAATAGCAACACAAGCACAAGAGGTTTTATGTCACTGTCAAAATGGGCCTGATGCAAGGATCATAATTTTCCAATTTCTTGCACAAGGCCCATTTTCACAACCCAAATTCTTATGCTTGTGTCACAAGTTGTTCCCATAGATGTCACTCACCCTTCCCCTTTTGCAAGAATAACTACTGTTACTCTTGATATTTTACCAAAGGGTTAGGGGTGAGAAGTAGCTGTGCACTAGATTTCAAGTTGGTTGGATTTTGGAATTCTACTTTTTACAATACATGCATGTTTACATGCATTATTTTCAACGTTAAACATCAGGCTGAAACTGTATGCCTACAGAATGATGTGCACAATTCTGGATACTTTTAGTAAGATCTGTATACTTCTGTCATTATTGAATATCCGATCTGTCTTCCACAAAGCAAGACAGAAGTGCGCAAATACATGTACACTAAAAGTATTCATACTTGTGAACAACACACTGTAAGGTGGCTACTTCAATCACATAATTTTGAAAATTTCAGTCATCTCTCTCAAAGCTGCCACCCACAGGATCAAGTCTCCAGTTTCAAGTTGTTGGGTGCTGTTGTACTCCTTGACAAAAGATGCATTTGTTCAATGTTAGCCTCCAGAGAACATATAATCCATGGAATAATAAAGGTTCCTATATTGTCCAATGTCGATATTTTTTCACATTCTCCTTCATTGGTATTTGTGCAACTGAGCCGATGCATCTTTTATCAAGGTGTAAATAACTCTAAACTGGAGTATTGTTGCCATCCATCAACATGCATGCATGCAGCAGGGCCCAGACAAGGTGTCCATACCCTGCAAACAGAGGTTCCTTAATTTATTCCTCTCCTGGCAGTCAGAAGAGAGACAACCTCTGCTATCAGGGTAAAGTGTGTCCAGCTTTGAAGGTGTCCACCTGGCGTGATTTGTATAAAACTTAAAGCCAGGCATAACTTGCATGCGCATTTGATCATATTCATATGCTCATTTGCGCAACACAAATATTAAGTTATTATTATTATTAACTATCTGTTAACATCAGGAATTTTATACAACTCGCCCCAGCTGGTGTACACGTCAGCAATGCAATCCTGCAATCTTGCTTACAGTAATTTATTAATGTACTATACTTCGTAAACTTTTATGTTGTCTTGGACCAGCTCTATTAGAAAGAAACAATGATTGCTTACAAGTAGGTTGAAGATGTAAAGAATTTTAGATGAAAAAAACATGTATTTATTTTAAGGATTTTATAGTCATTAAAGAGCATAGCAATGTTTTAGTATTAGAAAGTCGTTTTACTGCCAATCTTACATGCACTTCTATTCCCATTCACTTCCTAACAATCCTCTCAATTGCTAGTCTTTTAAGACGGGCACACATTATACGACTGTATCTTGTATGTTCGCACATAGTCATTCTCAAAAAGGTTGTCCAGATGAAAAGACTACAATAAAGTCACATGATTCATTATGTTTTCAATTTCTGCACGTGGAACTGCGAGTTGATACCAGCAGCATTACATTCAGTTCTCACAATGCCGTGTACTTTTGCATCTCAAATTGAAATTCCATGTGAGGAAATTGAATACATAATGAATCACGTGACTTTATTGTAGTATTGTAGTCTTTTCATCTGGACAACCTTTTTGAGAATGACTGTATCAAGATCATCAAGCATTGGTACATTCATTGTATCTAGTGGATATTAATCCAGCAATATTTATATTGTTTCATTAGTGCTATGTACTACTATTAGTTCAAAACGTTGCATAGATTTATTTGCACTCTTAAGAGTTTTACAGCCTGCGAATACAGCAGCTTTTTGGCGGTCGCGCCAAAGGGTCTCCCACAAAGAGAGACCCCTGTGGCAAGTGCCAAAAAGCGGCTATATTTGCAGACAAAGAGTTTTAGTAATCAGTGAATGAAAGACTGCACACGTACCACACCAATATTGTGATTTTGCAACTAATTACTCGGGCTCTTCCGTAGGAAGCCCGAGTTATAAAATGCGTTTTTCGGTAGTAGTAGTAGTAGTTTTGTTCGGCTCAAGAATGACGAAAGTATGCGACGTATTTAATCGTATCGAGTTTCAAGATTACTCAGCAGATAAGAAAAGACAAACGACACACAGGACTCAAGTAGATTATGAATCTTAGTTTTGAAAGCAACATGTCGTTAATAATCCGTTACTGAGCAGCTTCGTATTATGTCTCTGAAGCTAGAGAGCAAGGGTTTGATTTTTCAGTAGATTTTGTTTAGATAGCTAATATCGCTTTGCTTGCTGCCTGACTGTCGTCACGCGCCGTGAAAAACCGTTTAAAAAGTATCCGGCAATAAAACGAAACACATTTCTCAGATATATAATGATGGATGTTTATTCGATTCGACGTTTGAAAAATTCAGAAGGAAAAGAAATCGTAGAAATCATACTTCAAAACTTCATCAATTAAAGCAAAGCTAAACAAGCTCAATGTCCGAAATTTGGGGTCATGCCAAAGTTGTTTTAATAGCCTATTTATATACTTGCACAATACAAAAGCGCATTAATTTTAGAACCGCGGCACAGCGCTATTTAAAGCAGAATTTCCACGCTGAAAACAAGTCAGTGAACGGCAAAAATACAATCAAAATCAAAACGTCATTAGAGATTAGGGATCTGTTGAAGAAGAAGACGCTCAATGAGCGTATAGTCGGGTATTTAATATGACAATGAGAGTTGCGTGACGAGAAACAATTTATGTCGATGACTCATAAAGATTCGTGTAGGTACGTCTGTATTACATATTTAAACGTACTTGAGGTCACTTGAGGTTGCATATTGATATCGCCACAAACGTGTCAAATAGTTATTGTTCGCTCAGCTATACATAGTCTCCCTCGTCACGCAACTGTCAGTCATTGTCAGGTCTCTCCTCACGCAACTGACATTGTCCTTGTCATAAGCCCGAGTGTACGCTCATTGAGCGTCTTGTTATTGATTCAACTTATTCACATCTTGGTCTTAACACCTATGATTGCTCAGAAATGGAAGACCACAGCTCCTTACACAAGAGGACATGAACTAAGAGAATAGGTCATGGTCTCATGACAGACAGGTTATATTCCTGACGTACGCTCAGCTTTACTTGCCTCAGTACCTTAAGAAAAACTCTACCACACCCACCTAGCAGATCCCGGGTAGACTTTCCCCTTCCCTCCTCCCCCTCAATAAAACTGCTAGAAAGCCGCTTCGCAGGCTACATGGGAAATAAGTAAGATAAAGATAAACGACATGAGGAAAGAAAAGCTCCCTTTCTGTGTATGTTATCATGGAAATGGGACAACCTCCCATCCCCCTGGGAAGAGCGATACACCTCAACATCTCCAAATATTGTTTATTGTCCTTGTGCATTTCAAACCAGTAAAGATATACCGTACCAGTTACTATGAATAACATTGCTATCATCCTTTATATACACAAGTATTATTACTAAATCATACAATGATTTGCAATGCTACAAAAATAACAACTTTAATTACAAAAATACTTTGTCTACCTTGAAAGTTTATCTTTTAATAACAGCATTTCGATATCAATTTATTTTGAAAAACGACAGTTCCCAAAGAAAACTTTTCTTATGTTGGCAAACTGGAAGTCATACAATATATAATTATACCATCTGGAGAGTTATTGTATATCGGTAGCTCTTTTGTCCAGATGATTGACAGTTGCCATGGCAATGGGCATGCCATCACAGCAATGACCTGTTGGGTCCAATAGTCTATATGGTGCAATAAATTACTCGGACCTCCATGTCCAGGTTATGTACACTGTTTCCTAAGGGGGGGACTCCCATCTCTGATAAAGAGTGGTGGGGATGCTTGTCGGAAGTATAACCCAGCTACAAGGTACCAGAATCTCAACCCTGTGGGCGTGGCAACAGATAAGTCTTACCACTAAAAGGTACAAATCATAAATGAAAAATTATAATAATCTTGAATATTTATATACCCTAAGAGGATAACTCTAATGGTGGTCGTCTCAGGTTTAAGCACTACCAAAGGGATTTTAACCTCAAAAAGGTATGACAAGCATTTCCGCCACTTTTATATGGGAATCCCCCCCCCCCCCCCCCCCCCCCCCCCCCCCTCCCACTGAGTTATCACTCAAAGTCTAAAGAATGGAGTTGATTCTTCCATCTTCCATTGCAGAGTAAAACACTGTCTTCATTTCTGGCTTCACTAACAATGACGTTTTAAAATTGTTCTTCACGAGTAGATAGATAGAAGTGGCGTAGAATACCAGGTTTCTCCCTTGAGTCATTCACAATGATAGTTTATCTCGTATTGCTCAAGCATCCCAGTAAACATCATGTCATGATGGCGGAGTGACCAACAACAGAATCGGTGATTAAGTTAGTCCATCCCTGTACTCTGTTTCTTTATAAACCTATAAAACAGAAATATTCTTATTCAAAACTTCACCGAAACTACAACACTGAGGCGACGTCCACGCGACACGTTGTCAGTTGAAAAAGCTTTTTTCTTGTTCTTCGGTAATCGTTGTGTAACGACGCCACGTAAAAAGAGTCGAGTTTTTTCAACTGCGTAAAACGTCTGAATGTACTTGATGAAACGAAAGAAATTGCCACGCAAAAAAACAAGCTGAAACGCAAGCTATCGATCTATACCGCGAAGTCACAACGCATGCAGTTGGAGCGCAAGCGAAGAAATAAGTTGTAACGCGAGACAATAACCATGTCCATCCGACAGTTTTAAGAAATACAGTATAAAAGATAAACCGAAAAGGTGCATCTTGCGAGACAATAGATTATGGTATTTCCTCGATTAAGCGCCCTGGGCGTTTATTTCAAATTGTGTGGCCAAGGGGGGCGCTTAATCGAGGAAATACGGTATAACATGTTGCTGGGGTGGACACATGCTGCCGGCAATGTTGCGCGCAATGTTGCCCCGTGTGTCAAGCATGGTACGTGCTCGAGACGGAAGTTGTAACATAGTTACGTACGTTACTGTAAAGCAAGTGCGTTTTACGCAAGCATACGGGTCACTAATCAACGCAACTCATTCACGACAGACAATCGATCATAAACACAGAACGAAAGGAATTAACGCAAGGTTCAGCAATGGAGGGGGTACTCCATGAAATTTCGGTATGGTGCCAGACCTTAAGAGTAATTGGTAACGAAAGATCCCCTGTAACAGACTTTTGTCTCGTTTTGTCTCGCTTTATGGCATTCTAGATTTATTATTTTATCTTTCTGTTGTTTGAGTGCTGAAGACGCGATCTTCGAAGCACCAAAAGAACCCCGATTAACATTAGTGGAAAACTGTTCCAGAGGCTAGTTCCAGACACCCTGAAAACCACACCCTGTTTACCGGCACGTATAGCTGGGGAGTACTCACGGTTAACATTAGCGCAAAGAAAACTATCGCGCGAGCATTTGCTTTTTTCCGAAGTTTGGGAAGTCAATCAGAGCACAATAACAAGCGCGAACATTGTTCAACATTTACCCCATCGATCTTTGAAGCTACTTAATCCTCGTCGACTTGTCGTTTTTGGCTGCAAAGAGAAACAGATGGATATCAGACACCACGTTATGGCACTGGAGCGGAGATCGTCGTGAAGCATGGGACGGAACTTTTTCCTTTTTTAGACGAATGGACTGGTCCGATCACGATCATTCCTGACAAATCAGTGCAACCAGCATGCACCTGCAGTAATTGACCACCTTCGTCGTGACAAAGCACGGTCGTTAACTCGAGGTTATTATAACCTTCTCGTCCTACTGTTAAACGAAACCGTATTTTATGTTTAAGGTGGCTCGAAGTAGGTTTTTACTGACCACACTTGTACTTTTCATTCGGCGAATTGATAGACTTATCCTAGACCGATCAAAACGAAATTTGCACCAGTTATCGGGCAAAGATGGAAATTTAGAAGTATGCCAATTTCAGCTCGAACGAGGTTTCCTTGGCAACGATAAACAAAGATCGTTGAAATCAGTTTTCTAAAATATCTCAAGATTTCGATGAGCTCTAGACTAGCGACTATATACGTGATAAACTAATACTAAGGCAATTGAAAGTAGCCGAGACAGAATTGATCAGAGCGATTTTGAATAATTCGAATATACGATCGAGCAGAAATTGACATAATTCTAAATTTCCATCTTTGCCCGATAACTGGTGCAAAAGTCGTTTTGATCGGTCTAGGATAAGTCTATCAATTCGCCAAATGAAAAGTAGAAGTGTGGTCAGTAAAAAACTAATTTGAGTCACCTTAAGACTATGTTGTCAATTCGGTCGAACCTCATATAATCGACCACCGGCTCCTTCGCAGCCATACCCTATATCGTCATGCAACGCGGATACTGAAGGTGCAGCAGACATACGGTGCACCATTGCGCGCAATATTGCCAGCAATTTCACAATGTCAGCGTGTGTCCATCTCTGCAATCTGTTGCGAGCAATGTTGCAGACGTAGCATTGCAATGTACTTCAATAACCTGGGATGGACATACGCTGCAATCACATTGCGCGCAATGTTGCAATGTGTGTCTTAGGCTGCGTAGGAGACTTTTATCCTAAATCAAACCATTCTGAGTTTCTTAAACCATGACACGGTACAGGTGTCTAACGTTCGAACCTCGACTAACCGACCATCTCGACGGCGGTCGCTAAACAGAGGTTAACTTCCCATTACATTTAGTTTGTTAAGAATGCTATGATCGTGTTGTTGGTTTCGATATGATCAGTACTAACAAGGTGTAACGTAGGGATACGTACATGGCGTCTGGAACATGGCAACGCGCTCAGCTACTGACCGCTTCATCTCGTTCTGGACATGAAAGAAAAATGAAAGTAAGGGAATGGGAATGGTAAAAACGAATGGAACTACTGTGGTTATCTGGGTGTGATCAGCGATCAGCCGACATAAATGAGATTGAGAACACAGCGTAACGGCAACAGAAGACGGTAACAGTAGTTCCTTGTTGACAAATTTGGACGTGTGAAAGGGGACAGAGTATCAGGCTTAGAACTTCCTCGTCACGTAACATCACGTTCTCGTCACGTAACATCACGTTCTCATCACGTCACGTTCTTGTCACGTAACATCACGCTCTCGTCACGTAACATCACGACGTCCTTCTCACGTAACATCACGTTCTCGTCACGTAACATCACGTCCGTCACGTAACATCACGTTCTCATCACGTACGTCATGTCACGTCCTTGTCACGTAACATCACGTTTTCGTCACGTACGTCACGTCCTTGTCACGTAAAATCACGTTTTCGTCACGTACGTCACGTCACGTCCTTGTCACGTGAAATCACGTTCTCGTCACGCACGTCACGTCCTTGTCACGTAACATCAAGGTCTGAACGTTATTGCTGGGATAGGAAGACGGGAAAGATAAAACAATCTGTTCCAACGTGTTTTCACCTTTGAGCCTTGCCGTGTGAACTTGGGCGTTGGTTTCTCCTCCGTTTCGTTCCGATTCTCTGTAACCGTTGTTTGCGTCCTAAAACCTCGCTGAGAAGCGTCAGTTCCTGTTACTTTGGTATCTGATGCAGTTTTTCGCAGTGGCTCTTTGCTCTCCTTGGTAGTCTTGACATCTGATTCTGAAGCTAAACGCTTTGTCTCTGCAACGACAAACAAAGTCAAATCGATGATTTTCACTCTTCCTAGTTTTGGTAAAGAAGGAGGGCGCCATCTTGGACTGAGTGGATTCATACTGTGATTTGCAGAGCCACTAAACCACAACATGAAAGTGAAAATATATTCAAAGCTGCTCTTTTGGGTGGCACGATTTTCGGCCGCGAAGATGTCGGTACACCCGCGATAGAGCGAGATCTGGGAACAAACCACAACTTCATAACCGAACCACATATTAAGAAATGGACGAACATAGGTTCCCGTATGTAACTCACGTACCACGTGCCGCAAACATATTGACGCTAAGTATCGGCCACCTCCACCGCACGCTACCCCTTCTGGGATCCCTTGGTATAATTATGGCTGAGCGGGACTCGGAGAACACGTTCCAGTCCCTCCCTGTCAATAGGCCAACAGGAAGCCCAGAGAGGAGAAAAGACAGACAGACTACACACGGTGTGTGACCACGTGTTTACGAATTATCAATCCATGCGCCCACAGTGTTATAGACACTCTTTATATTTTCTCTCGTGCGTCTATAACGCAATGTGCGCACGAACGCTCGTTGATTAATTAGAGGTTATCGCACTCGAGCGAGTGGGTTATCGGGATTTACCTGCACGAGTTCACTAACAATGAACGAGAAATTTAAATGCTGCACGAGGCGTACGTAGCCGAGTGCAGTATGAGAAAATTTCGAGTTCATTGTTAGTGAACGAGTGAAGGTAAAATCCCGATAACTCACGAGCAAAGAGGGCGTTAACATTTTTATTATTCAATTTGAATACATTGCGGAGGCAAGCTGAATACTAACTAATACTGACACCGTGGAGTAAAAGCCGTGGTTTAAAGAATTTACACCACGGCTTTTACACCACGATAATGACGTCGCCACGGTTGTCACGTCATAACCACGCGTCACGTGGTACAAATCAACCAACCAGAAGATCGGAATTTGTACAATGTATGGAAATTGAGTAATAACTGATATTAAATATTCCATGGACAATCTTTGAGAGTGACTGCGGTACAGAAGCTTTACCTTTCAACGGTTTTTCTGTAGAACTAGCAGGCTTAGAGCGCAATGTCACAAGCTCCTCTTTCAACGTCTCCACTTGGTCCTTCAGATTACGATTGTCTGATCTCACTTCAGCCAACTGCTTACGAAAGTACTCACTAGCACCAGGCCCCGACGAGATCGACGGCCTTCGAGTGACGTCACATTCTCGTAGCTTTGTCTCGTAATTCCTGACGTCCTCGCTGCGTCTTTGCATTTCTTCGTCTAATCGTTCTTTCAGACTCTTAACCTCTGCTTTATGTCGTCGTTTCTTCACTTCCAGTAACGACTCAAGTTCTTCGATTTTAAATTCCAAAGTCCTAACCTTTTCTTTATGTTCTTCTTCGACACGAGAGCTCTTCGTTCTCGTGCTCGTCGAGCTTTCCGTTTCCTTTTGAATGTTTCGCAACGCCCTGTTGTGCTCCGAGGTTAAGTTTTTCACATTCTCAGCGTGGCTTTCTTGTAGTTCTTCTATTTCTCGTTGGTGTTCAAGTTTCATCTCCTCGATACTATCCTCCAAGCCCTTGATTTTCATGGCCAAATGTTCTACATCTAATAACTTCTCCTGCCCTAGTTTCTCCTTGTAAATCTGGAGCTCGTTCTCGTGTAACGATTCATCTTCCTCCATTTTTAATCTCAGTTCTTCCAGTTCTAGACGCAGTTCTTCGTTCTCGGCGCTCAAGTCGTCTGCGTCACCGATACCAGACGTTTTCAAGTCTTTTTCTCGCTCGTAGGCGTCTTTGTACATGTTGATCTCTTTCATGTACTTACGATCGATTTCTTCCATTTCCTTCTGCATTTGATAAATCTTGTTACTCATTTCTTCCGTTCGACGCAAGCCAAACATTGTGGCAGCTTCTTGTCGTTTCAGGCATTTTTCAACTTCTTCTTTGTCTTCTGTGAGTACGCGATTTGCTTCCTTGAGTTTATCGGTCTCCGCCTGAAGAACAGAAGACGAGATGAACTGAAATTGTGATCAGCAACGACATTTAAATGATATAGACAGACAGACAGATAGACAGACAGACAGACAGTCAGACAGACATAAAGAGAGTCAAACATAAAGACAGAATTAATGAATGAATGAATGAACTTTATTTGACTCAGAATTTCATCAATATCATCACAGACAGTCAGTCAGACAGACATATAGACAGTCAGACATAAAGACAGACAGACAGTCAGACAGACATATAGACTGTCAGACATAACGACAGACAGACAGTCAGACAGACATATAGACAGTCAGACAGTCAGACAGACATATAGAGAGTCAAACATAGAGACAGACAGACAGTCAGACAGACAGCCAACCAGTTAGTCAGTACGTCCGGCAGACAAGGCAGAATAGACATAAAGACAGACAGACAGACAGACAGACAGACAGACAGACAGACAGACAGACAGACAGACAGACAGACAGACAGACAGACAGACATAAAGACAGACAGACAGATAGGCCGAGCGGACGGACGGACGGACGGATGGACAAGTAACAAGTGCGGTCGCATCGTTCGTTAGCTAAATGAGAATTCCCGCCAAGCAAACACTAACCATCACTTACATTTTCAGAGACGCCATCACTGCCTCCACGCGTTGCTTTAAGTCGCTTAATCTCGTCCTCCTGTTCGCGCACAGTTCGTTGTAGTTGCTCAGTGTCAGGGTCAAGGTCATACTGCTGTGACTTCACGGCCTGGATGACCGTCATCATGTCGTCACGGATTTGATCCAATTCTTTTTGCTGAAATTCCTGTGAAGAGAATTGGACCAAGTATGGTATGAGATAGAAAGCATAGAATATCAGTCCAAAAGCACGTACTGTGGAACCGTTTTAAAGCCAAGTAAGTTTTTTGCGCAGCAGGTCAAATTTCAAAAGCTAAGACAACGTTAGTGTACGAATCCACGGTTAATGCAAGAACCAGAGTAAGCTATGAGTTTCAGGTGAAATTCGCAATAGCCTCGGAACAGACTACAAAAAAAACTTCAGGATTGTACGCATGCGCCGCGCAAGACAGGCGCTGACTAAAATAAGTGTCCGCCGCTGTGTTGCACAAGAAGATCTTTGGAGTATCGAAAACTGAAACGCCATGTAAGGTTGATATACAAAAGATATGGAGATATGACGTCCAGCGAAGCAGCATGGGTAATATCATTGACAAGAGTTACGAAGTCAAGTAACCATGGTGACTTGTGATGACTCTGCTAACACTGCTTATGTGTATACAATCAAGAATTCCAGACTTCCGATAGCGCGCAATGCATTGTGAGATTGCAGTCCAACCTCTATCAAGCGGCCACCCTCGGGACTTTGATAACTGGCCGCTTAATAGAGAGTGGCCGCTTAATACAGGTCGGACTGTATTACAAAGGAAATGTGAGCACCAAGTGAGCAAAAACATAGCTTGGGCTCCCTGTGTCTAGAATTGGTGCTCACTTTTCCTTTGTAATAATCTCATAATGCAATGCGCGCGTACAGGAAGTCTGGAACTCTTGATGCTTGTATGCTTTACAATGAAGTACAAATACAAACGAAAAATACAAAAAAAAATACAAAAAATACAAACGAAACGATATTACCCATGCACCCTTTCGGTCTTTTCCCGTACGCGTTTTATACCAGTACAACATAGTATTCAACCAACTAACCCTCTCAATCCTCAACTCCTCGTTGTATTTCTGACTGATGTCGTCCATCTCTGTCTCTAGTTCCTTGATTTTCGCTTTGAGTTGTTGAGTATTTTCGGCATGGTCTTTAGTAGGACTACAACTGGTTGTCACAGACGCCTGGATTACCACCGACATGTCCTGAATGAACAGAGTAATATTACGAGTATCAGTACTGGTGTCACAGTCGTATGTATACTGTTCAAGCTCCTCAGCGTGCCTTACGATGATAATAATGAAGACAAATGATGACAACGATGACAGCTATCTATCTATCTACTCACCGTCTTCAACTGTTCAAGCTCCTCAGCGTGTTTATGATATAATGAAGACAAATGATGACAACGATGACAGCTATCTATCTATCTACTCACCGTCTTCAACTGTTCAAGCTCCTCAGCGTGTTTATGATGATAATGAAGACAAATGATGCCAACGATGACAGCTATCTATCTATCTACTCACCGTCTTCAATTGTTCAAGCTCCTCAGCGTGTTTGTTTTTCAGCATTTCAATTTCATCCATGTACTCCTGACTCATTTCTTCCAACTCGGCCTGTAGCTGGGTGACCTCGGTCTTTAGTCCCTCCCCGTGATCGCTGCCTCGTTTAAGTCTCTCCATCTCACGCTGGTGGTTGTGTTTCAAGATTTCCATCTGAGTCTCGTACCTTGGTATAGAATAAGCTATTAGTCGATAACTCTTGAAATCGGGCTCCCTGTGTTTTTGTACTAATATTCAGTTGTACTAAAAAAATGGCGACTGTAGAGTTTCCCACAATCCTTTGCAAACCCTCAATCAGTAATGTAAGTTCAAACTGTCTAAAGCGTTCCCGTTCACGCTGTATCAGATAAAAGCAACAAAGGCTCTTCACTGGTTCTCAAAACCACGTAAAATGTTCGTGGATATTTGAAACCTACAGCGCAAAATATTCACATCTTCCACCTAAAACTACATTTTCCAAAATGTCCACTGCGGATTGACCTAAAATCATACAAATTCCACGCAAATTTGGACTACTTTTTCCAAAATTGAAGAAAAGAAACTCAAAACTACAGCACAATTTCAAACCCGAGCTCCCTATTGATAAGAAAATGTGGAAAATTACAAATTTGTTCTCGATCATCTACGATTTCAACCAAGCTGCTGTGCGCTTACTTCGCACGAAAGGAATTACAAAATAAACACTTGAAGCGACTCGGAATAAAATGTAATGAATACAAAACGCCAGCGAGAAAATCTTATTTTCGATCAAAATCTCGAGATTTTAAGCCGTACTTGTCAGGGTTGAGACAGAAATATACCACACTCGTGTCAAAGATATGTTGAATTTGAGTTCACGTGTAGTTGTAAGTACGCGGGTTGTACAAGAAATGTTGTGAAACAAAATAAGTAATGCATACAATTTGATTTTAGAATATGATAATGAATACAAAAAATGATAACAAAAAGGTCCTCGCGGCAGGGAGCCGTTGAAAAGATCGTCAAGCGAATATGTAGATTGGTGCGAAGAATTCCTACAGTCTGGACATGCAAACATATAAATGCCTGCGTTTCTGGTGAATATTCGAGCATGTTCGTGAAGATAGGCGTAGTTTACGAGGAAAAGGGACACACAAACATTCCATTATACATGAAGCGTGACATTATCAGAAATACGTGACAGAAATATGTCACGCAGTTCTGGCTTATTTTAAAACGAAGCGAAAAAAATGCAGAATTTCGCGATTGGACCTAAAAGTGTATTTTCTCTGCACGGAGGCTGAGATTTGTAAGACACGAAGGATTTCACCGCAAATTCCTTCCTCAACGACCATGCTGAAAGTGATTTTCAACGAACACCAAGAAGCAACGACCACCTACAGATATAGCAACATCTGATAGCCAAAACTTTAGCTTCCGAAATTCACTGTCATGGACTTGAATGAATGTACAAACAACTGGGGAAAACCGACGCTGGAGAAAGGAAAATCACGTTTAAGAATGAAATATCAAATCTGGGCAACCAGTAGCTGAAACAACACGGTGTGGGCTTTTTCTGTCCTGACACACAGAAGAGGTCAAGAGTTGTCATGTGGAATTGAGTCGAAGAAACTGTTTTGAAACCACAAAAAAGGATTTCGCCGACTCGCAAGCGAGCGCTTCCACACGTTTCTATTCATCCGAATCTACAACGAAATCGTTTCCATCGGCCTCTCTCTAAAGCGTAGAACACTGAGGAAGATACAGAAGTCTCGGCTTATGGACGAGGACAAACCCACCTCGTACGAGCACTCCTGGACAAGAACTTCTCCGGTGGCCGGCGATGAGCTAGCATTGTACGACTACATAATCCTGTGTTGAGCAGTGTCCTTCAAAACCGTGTTTTCCTGGCGATTCACGAGGCAAAAGGCAAAAGCGAGCGTCCATCGTCCATCATCCACAGTGCGGCTCTGTTGGAGATGTTTTTATCCATAGAGTGTAATCATGGGATAACGGTCATCTTTACCTCTCATCACCCCCGACGATACCCTCAAACACACTTAAGACTCGAACCTCGAATACAATCCACTTCACGAAACCCCTAAACCACCTCCAAACACAAGTTTTGATTCGTTGAATCGATTCAAACTTGGCGGAATACTCTTCTGACCGGCGTACAGACAAAGAGTCCAAAACTCCAGGGGTAGAGGGGTGAGTCAAATAGTTGGAATAGTTTTGCTGGTCTCCGGCAGCGCATTGCGACGTGACCCTAGCGAGGGGTTGAATGACCTGAGCCACTGCCCGCTTTGTTGGATGGTTTTGAGTAACAGAAACACGTTATTCCGTGCAACACTGACAGCCTTGGATAAAGGCGTGGTCACATAACAGACATACCGAATAGGGTGATGTAACAGGGGAGTAGCTGGTGGTAGCCTGAGAAAACATCCGTCTAGTGCGCTATAGTGATGTTTTCGAAAGGTCTAAATTTAGTAATTAAATAGAAATACTAAAAACATCTGCCGATGGTTTGACTATAGGAACACTTTCTAATTGTTCGGACTGAGCGGTCTGTCCGCTGTTAGTCATACAGTATAAGCATTTACTATTACTATTACTATTAGAGTGATGGCACTTAACCAGTGAAACAGATATTAGCCAAGTAGATATTACTAGACACTAATTCCATTGTTTTCTTTTGTTTTGATCTGACTATTAGTCACTAACTATTAGATTTTGTTTCACTCTACTATTATTATTACTATTACTAAGTGATCCCAATAAACCTGGGCACTACTAATTAGCTGTCAGTGTTTATTAGATGCAAAGGAACAAAAGAAAACAAAAGAGTGAGTGTCTAATAGTGTGTATTGGTGTAGTTAGTAATGCCCAGGTTTATTGGAATCACTCTATTGAAATCACTCTACTATTATTACTATTACTGTTACTATTATTATTGAAGAACAGTTATTAGATGCCTATTATTATTATTATTATTATTATCATTATCATTATCATTATCA
Organism: Actinostola sp. cb2023; assembly: GCA_033675265.1. Classification (NCBI taxonomy): domain Eukaryota; kingdom Metazoa; phylum Cnidaria; class Anthozoa; order Actiniaria; family Actinostolidae; genus Actinostola; species Actinostola sp. cb2023. The sequence goes on along the minus strand of JAUJYZ010001058.1, from coordinate 1,992,803 downwards.
TTATCATTATCATTATCATTATTATTATTATTATTATTATTATTATTATTATTATTATTAATAATAATAATAATAATAATATAACTCTAGCAGCCGCCATCTTTAACACGGAAAGTAAGTAGAAAGAGTACAAGTCTCGATTTCTTTGGGCCCGTCCAGACCGAACTGGTGCGTCCCGTTATTAAAATGAGCGGCAGACCGGTCTGTCTAGTCGGAGGGGGACATTGGGGGGTTCTGAACACCGCAACACCGCAAAAAAATTCCGAAAACACCGCATCACGAACAAACCCCGAAAACTGACCAAAACGAAAAAAAGGGTTTGACACCGCAACTTCGCAAGTAATATATCGCTTCACCGAACACCGTAGGTTTAGAAACACAAACACCGCATCCCGCAGGATTTACGATCACCGCAACACCGCAATGTTGTTGTTTTTTTCACCGCAACACCGCAATAAAAATTGCCCAACACCGCAAACCCCAATGCCCCCCTCTAGTCGAATAGTAAGCGATGCAATACGCCTTTTTGTACGCACAGTCTACTGACCTCTCTACCATGACCGCTCAGGACGAACAATTTAGTGTCCGATGTCATAAGGTTAACTACACTATTAAATGATACGGATGGAGCATTGTTCAGAGTGCGAGAATGTCTGATGATGTTGCGAGGTGGTCGCTGAAGAACTTAGCTAGTCTATTAGCCATATTAAACAGTCATATTAACGTCAGTAAAGTTATAAGTACTCTTTTTCACGGAGTTATAGATTTCCTATATGATTATACACTAGTGTACTCGCTAGTTTCCATTCTATTTATCATTATACACCGACGCAGCCCATACTAGTGTACTCGATAGTTTCCATTCTATTTATCATTATACACCGACACAGCCCATAGTGTACTCGCTAGTTTCCATTCTATTTATCATTATACCCCGACGCAGCCCATACTAGTGTACTCGCTAGTTTTCATTCTATTTATCATTATACACCGACGCAGCCCATACTAGTGTACTCGATAGTTTCCATTCTATTTATCATTATACACCGACACAGCCCATACTAGTGTACTCGCTAGTTTCCATTCTATTTATCATTATACACCGACGCAGCCCATACTAGTGTACTCGATAGTTTCCATTCATATTAAACATATCAACAATACAGAAATGGTATCATCAGTACATTGTGATCGATTCGATAGCCTCGATTTCACGTATTCTCATGGAAAACCCGCTGTGCGCGAAGGAATTGCCCTATACCACTATGACGTAACGGCTTATTTATGAGGGGGACAGAATCGTGAAGAACAATAGAAATTTGAACTAAATCTGCTCTGCTGAGGTTCGCTTGATTTCAAATTGGCTAGTTTCCAGATATTATGTTCATCGATACTTTTCCCACAATATTTACTGTGTTTGTGACTTTTATCGCTTTCAGACCGTCTGTAAAATACATTTATTTGGGAAATCCTTTGTGTTGTTGCTGTTTTGTCCCCCTCTAGCGACCATGATCCTTAGCGTTTAAACAATAGATTGTTTTGATTTGACGTCATAGTGGTATAGGGCAATTGCAATCTTGGAAAACAGGAGATCAATCGTGATGAGATTTAGTAATGACGAAAGCAGATCGAGAAAAGACTGCGAGGAACAACAACGAAGCAACAAACTGAAATGTATATGTTACCATCACAACACATTAATTAGGTTGCTACGGCCGTTACTAAGACAGATTTAGTAGACGACGCGATGTACAGACGACGCGATGTAAAGACGACGCAACCTCGATTCACTGGTTTACATATACCATCGCCGTCTTCAACGTCGGCGCAGACGGCGCTTTTTTTACGTGATTTCGCGAACCGTCGTAGCCTCTGCGTCACGTTTTGCTAAATCTGTCCTCTAAGTATCCATGACAACGCACTTACCTGCCAACCATTCTTTTCATCTCGTTTTCCATTTCAACCACAGAAGCATTGACATCCTCAGCACTCTCCATGATAGGCTGCCTCATGCTGTTCTCTAAAATGGCTTCTCTTCGTGCATTCTCGAGTTCCCTCTTGTGTCGAACTTTGAGTTTCTCGATGACAGTCTGGTGCGCGGCTTTGAGCTCACTGATGTCTGACTGTAGGGTGATGACGCGAGATGTCAGACGCAGACGCAGCTCGTCACCTTCGGTTTTTGCCGCTCCAGACACCTTCAGGGTTTCCTCGCTGAGTTTTTTCATGTCTTTTTGGTGCGCTTTCTCGGCAGTGTCCAATCTCTCGTTCAGTTGTTGTTTGGTCTCTTCGAGTTCCTTCGTGAGCTCTCTCACTCTGGCCTTGTGCGAGTCTCTGTGCTTCTCACAAGATGATAACTTGTCGGTAATGTCCTTGAGAGATGTCTCGAGAAGTCGGATACCATCGGTAGAGTCTTTCAACTGTGCCGCCGTTTCCTCATCCGTAACGTTTGCAGACTCCTTCAAAGATGCCTCCAGTTCTTCCACTCTCGCTTTCTCTGCCGCAAGAGAAACCTCGAGCTCCTTTATGTACTTTCTGGACAACTCGACCAAATCGAGTATGTTACACTTTTCCCGCTCGAGTTCTTGTGATTTCGCTAACAATGTGCTCCTAGCGTTCACCAACTGGGCTTCTGTTTTACCCAAGTTAGCTTCGACTCCTTCGATCCATTCTGCAGTCTCTTGCTCGAACGTCAACCTCTTGTCCAATTCCTCAGCGAGCTCAACAACTTTGTTCTCGCTGTCCATGAGCTCAGACGTTTTCTCGTCCAGAAGTTTGTGGTAGTCGCTCTCGTCCATCTGATTTGGGTCACTTTCGAGTTGGTCTACGCTGGTGAAGGAAATCTGGTTTTCATGTGAAACTTCGTCTTTTTTGCACTTTTGTAATTCCGCCGTAAGAAGCTTTTCCTCAACTTCATAATCGAGCAAGCGTTCCTCGGCTGTGCTCAATTTCTCTCTGTGAACATCAACCTCACTTTCAAGTGAACTTATCTTTTTCTCCAGTTCTTTATTCTTAGTTTCAAGCTCTCTGTCTCGTGAGCTTAAGTCATTGACTTGTATCTCAAAGTCCATGATTGTTTCCTTTGCCTTGATTAGATATATCTCATACTGTGTCACTTGTTGCTCCAGTTCTTCGACTCGATTGCTGTCAGCTGGGGTTTCGTCTTGCGAGGTTTCTAGCAAGGTCAATTCCTTCTGAAGTTCCACCATATCATTTCTCAAAGCTTTCAAATCGTTGTTCTTCTCACGAAGTTTTATATCCATTGCGTCTTGCAAATTATCAAGTTTCTTTTCAATGTCTTTTCGCTTTTCCTCCTCGGCTTTCTCCGAACTGAACAGTTTTTTCTCATAATGAACTTTCACTGCCTGGAGCTCCTTTTCTCGTTCGTTCAGGACGGACTGCACGCTTTGTAAGTCTTTAACTTTGCCGTCCAATTGTTTCTCTAATTCATGTACTTTGTCTTGTTCAGCTTCTATGTTTGAATCATCCGCCATGTCACTGAGAGCTAATTTTAGGTCGGATATATCATCTTGTAAAGTCTCAACTCGAATATCGAGAGCTGCCTTGTCGTTTGTTAACTTCTCATTCTCTTCTGACAGAGCAAACTGCTTCTCTAAACTTTGACAAAGTTTTTCGTCCATTGAATCTAATTGGCTTTCAAGTTCTTCGTTCTTTTTACTAAGAAGAAAATTTTCGTTTTCCAATTTGCTAATTGTGTGGTTGACTGTTTTTAACTGAGCTCCCTTCGCTGTTATAACTTGCTGTAGTTTTGTCTCGTTTTCTATCTCAAGTTCCTGCGACATTCGTCGCACTTCGTAGGATTTTTCCCGTGCTTTCTGCAGCTCTGCCTTGCAATCTCTGTACATCGTTTCATTGTTATCAGCCAATTCCTTTGACGACTCCAATTTCGATTTTAAAATTTCCATTTCATTAACAAAGTCTTTTTCCTTTAAAGTAATTTCTTTTTCCGCGTCTTTAAGCTTCCTTTCTGCTTCCGAAAGCCTTGCCCTTAGCTCGTCCAAATCCGAAGCCTTTTCTTTCTTCGCTTCTTGCATCAAAGCAAACGCGTCTCCCGATAAATGAGCTTTTTTATTCAAATCTTGAAGTCTCTCCGACTCATCTGCAAGTTTCTCGTTCTCTTTTTCGAGTTTTGCTCTCTGTTCCTGCTCGTATTCCAACTCTATGGTACTATTATTCAACTGATGCTCCGTCTCGGCTAGTTTTCGTTCGTTGTTGCTCAACTTCGTTTCCAGTTCCTGCAACAGCGCACGCGTGTACTTCGCAACTTTAGAGCGACTCTCGTTCGCTTTCTCAAGCTCCCTCGTCTTGATTAACAGTTCCCTCTCGTTTTGTTTAAGCTTTTGTACAAGAAATTTGAGCTTTGCTTCGATGTCTTTCTTCTCCCCGGTATCTCCATTTGCCTCGAAGCTAAAAACCCTGTCACTTTCTGGTTCTTCGTTGGTTAGAATAACCTTGCCACTTCGCTCCAGTACTTCTTGCCTGATAGACGACAGCTCGCTTTTCAACGACTCAATGTTGGCCTTGTGTATACTGATAATGCTAATAGCTTCGTCTAGGTCAGCTTTCGCTTCTGCTAGCTCCTTAGCGTGAATACTTAGCTTTCCTTTATGCTGTTTGGACTTCTTTTCCGTTTCTTCTAGTTGTTGTCTTAGATCTTTTACCGTATATCGGAAATCTTGTAGCTCTTTTTCCTGGAATATGATTGCTCTTTGGTAGTCCTTGCATTTGGAGTGTTCTTTCTCGAGTTCTGTGATTCTGTTGGCTTTTGTTTTGAGTTCTTGTTCGAGGATATGCATCGCCTCGCGTTGTCTTGAAATGACGGTTTGATTTTCTTTGTACAGCCTATTTTCTGCTTGCAACTTTTCTAACTGAAGCTTGAGCGACTCCGTCTGAGGAGAGAAAGAAAACTTACAATGACTTTGTACTTGTAAAACCACCGCTATTTGCAGACAAAAACTGATGGAAAGGACAGGGAGGGTGGGAGGGTGCAAGCAAAGAAGCATGGAAGCAATTCAAGGGACTAACGAATGAACGGACACATGAACGAACAAAAAGATAACCTACCGATTGAAGTCCATCAATAGCATCAACACTACCGTATTTAGCCCTGACGTGTGTGCTTGACGTTCTTGGAGGTGTGGATGGTCTTCCAAGGCCAGAACTTTTACCAAAGCTATGACCTCTAATAAGACCTGTGCTTGACACTGCAAAGAAATGACTACGGTCAATTTTCTGATTCGTCAGTCAAATACAATTATATAGGTAGAATTATCTTTTTACACAGCTCAAAGGGAGAGCACTTTGTAATTAATTTTAATTTTAGTGATTTGATTCCGTGTTTAAATAAAGTTCATTCATTCATTCATTCATTCATTCATTCATTCATTCATTCATTCATTCATTCATTCATTCATTCATTCATTCATTCATTCATCCATTCATTCATCCATTCATACATCCATTCATACATGTAGCTACGCATCGTCCCTGTCCGCCATCCATCTATGCGAGCATTTGTTACAATTACAGTGTCCGTATACAGTCCGTATATCAGGCGGTAGATAGGCCAGATTGAAAAGAATGTCCACTTGCCTACCAACCGGTACCTGTCTGTCTGTCTGTCTGCCCGTCTACCTGTCTGTCTGCATGTCTGTCTGACTGCCCGTCTACCTGTCTGTCTACCTGTCTGTCTGCATGTCTGTCTGACTGCCCGTCTACCTGTCTGTCTACCTGTCTGTTTGTCTACCTGTCTGTCTGCCTGCCGGTCTGTCTACTGGTTTGTCTATCTACCAGTCTACGTCTACCTGTCTTGTCTGTCTACCTATCTGTCTGTCTATCCGTCTGTCTACCTGTCTGTCTACCTGTCTGTTTACCTGTCTTTCTACCTGTCTATCTATATACCTATCTATCTGTCTGTCTATCCGTCTGTCTACCTGTCTGTCTACCTGTCTGTCTACCTATGTGTCTGTCATCAATCTCACCTGGTTTCTCTATAGCTTCAATAGACCCAACAGAATTCCGATTTCCCCTACGAAATGGAAACGCCGACGCTGCCTGGACAAATGGTTTAAAAACGCGAATCCAGTTGTCAATTTCCAGTCTGTTATCAGCCTTAAAATAGTACGTGGCATCAGGGGTATTAAGGCCATGAGAAAACGGCTCTCCTGTGTCTACTTCAGCACTAAACATGTTGGTACAGTCGTCCAAGTTGAGACTTCGAGCAATAACTTCTGAAGCGCAGAACTGTGGCGAAAAACGGAAATCACGATGTCATACATGTACATTAGCTCTTCATAAAGAGAGACGCACACTGTCAGATGAATGTGTGTTGCTAGGGTAATCAAACAATGTTCTGTCAGATGAATGTGTCTTGCTAGAGTAATCAAACAATGTTCTGTCAGATGATGATTGTGTGTTGCTAGAGTAATCAAACAATGTTCTGTCAGATGAATGTGTGTTGCTAGAGTAATCAAACAATGTTCTGTCAGATGAATGTGTGTTGCTAGAGTAATCAAACAATGTTCTGTCAAATGAATGTGTGTTTGCTAGAGTAATCAAACAATGTTCTGTCAGATGAATGTGTGTTGCTAGAGTAATCAAACAATGTTCTGTCAGATGAATGTGTGTTGCTAGAGTAATCAAACAATGTTCTGTCAGATGAATGTGTGTTGCTAGAGTAATCAAACAATGTTCTGTCAGATGAATGTGTGTTGCTAGAGTAATCAAACAATGTTCTGTGCGTGACTTTTTTGGAAAAGCTCCTCAAAAACAAGAAATGCACAGATCGGCTATTTGGTGCTTCACTGCGTTACTTTTTATGAAAGATCTTAATTTATGCATTACTTTGTTGGAACTGCAATACGGTATAATATGACGAAGGCAAAGAAGCTAGGAACTTTCACATGACAGGGATTGCGGGGACGGGGGGGGGGGAGGGGCGCTGGGGGGGGGGGGGGGGGGGGGGGGGGGGGGGGGGGGAGGGGTGTGCTGGGGGACTCCCCCCCCCCCCCCCCCCCCACCCACGTCACAATACGTTGTTATCTGATACATGTATATAGCTAATTGTATAATCATTGTCAGGTTGAAAATCGTGAAAGCTATGACCAAAAGGAATTCTGGGCAATTATAACTCTCAAATAACACCGTCAAATCATCGACCTTTTTGATCTTAGTTAAATAGCTCTTATATCTTCAAAACTACGAGAACATTGAATATATCTGTATGTGATGTGGCTCATGAACTGATTTCCCATCCATCCTTGCGGTCTCAGCTTCTATGATTTATGATTTTCAACCCGACAACGATTATGCAATTAGCTATATACTAGTCTACTAGTCGTGTTTTGGCATTACGTTTTGTGTTTGGACAACAAAAATGTCCGCGATAGGTCGAAATTAATGCTAATTTTGGCAGTCTCATTTTGAAGTATAATATTTTTATTTATTGAATTCTCAAGCTTGAAACTTTCTAAACTGAAAGAGCAAACGTAAAGCTTTCCTTGGGCATGGCGTTTTCCTCAAAAAAATTAGGTACCAGATTCCGTTTTCATACCTCAAACATTGCCTATATTTCAACGTTCCGCTTATATGGCGCTCAGAACACCTTTTTAAAACCAAATTTGAAAAATAACTACAAAAGTTACAGAAAAATAAATACTACAGTAGAAAAGACCAATAAATGTTTATTAAGTACACTGAATGTCATTGTTGTAGTGCTAGAGGTGAACACACACCGATAGTTCAAAGTTGCCTTATAATTTAGCCGATAATTTTCAGTCGTCAGGCGGGTTTTTAAAAACTGCAAATTTTCCCTATCGAAAAAAATGATATTGCGAAAGAAAATTAAATTCGATTTTTTTTAGTTGACCAGCGAGTCTCGAACCTTACTGATATTCTCTCTTAAAATACATGTACTGTATATATATTTTTTTAAATCGAACAGTCTTTGCACATCTGACTTCTGGCAATTTCTAATAGCTAATGTGAAGCTTGTAAAAGCCTCGAGTGTACATGAATGATATTCAAAATATGAAGACTTTTACCTACATGTAGTACACAGGGACTGCAGAGACGGAGGGGGGGGGGGGGGGGGGGGGGGCTGGGGGGGGGGGGGGGGGGGCTTCCCCCTTCCCCCTCTTAGCCAAAAAGGTTGTCACAATATGCTGCTGTCTGATACTGATATATACTAGTCTACTAGTGTGTCCCCCCTCCCCCCCCCCCCCCCCCCCCCTCCCCCCTTCCCCCCCCCCCCCCCCCCCCGCACTTTCAGGGGTGCTCCGCATGTGCTATTTAGGGCAAACTGCTCTTAACCCCGTCCCTCAATCAATGGTCAGTACTAAAGGGTATTTAAGATTTAAAAGGGTATTTAAGATCCTACTGGTCAGTACTAAAGGGTATTTAAGATCCTACTGGTCAGTACTAAAGGGTATTTAAGATCCTACTGGTCAGTACTAAAGGGCATTTAAGAACCTACTGGTAATTAGAAGAAAAAAAAGTCAAAACTGGAGTGTGAGGTCATGAAGATTTGAACCAGAGATTGAACATTAAGTTTTGGTTGAGATCAATCAGATAACATTGATGCTAGAGAAAAGACCATATTGTCATATCAGAGATAAACATCAAATCTTCAACAATGTATTAATAACATATTAACCTCTAAATGTTTATGAAACCATCTCTTATGCTCTATTTACACCAAATAAATAAGTATGATGCCAATGAGGTTAAATAAACTATAGCCATGTTCACATAGACAATATTGATTTTTCACTGCATTTACTATCAAATATAAAACACAAATGCTACACATAAATCAGATAAGTCTTTGGCATATCATAGACAAGAAACAGACCACATTATGAGAGCATACATACATGTAGAATTCAAAGCAAGATTAATTAAGGTACAGCTCTGTACAGAGCTTTTAAACTTGGCAAGCACATATACAGTATATACGTAGCTTAAGAGTGCAGATCTAAATGTACATGTATGGAGCGTAGCTAAAGTGCTGTTACATTGTATTTTGGATACAGGTTTTGCTATTTTAGAATCTATCATTTAGTGTAGAACTTATCGAATCATTCAATGATTTCAAACAACAATAGATTAAAAATCTGCTATTTAAAGCTCATAATAGAAAATTGATGAAAATAGCCAATTATTGAATTAAGTTGCTATTGTTCACTTAAAGATGTGCATTGTGCTGTTTTGTCAGTTCAGACAAATGACACTTTACAAGACAATCAAATAACAATGTTTGTGCATGAAATTGAAAATTAATTTGATATGGATCAATGGACAATATATTTATAAACTGCGCAAAAAAGGTCAACAGACTTAATTGTTGTAACAAACATGAAGTCTGAAAGATACATGTATGTTGATTCTTGATTTGAACAGTAATCATTGAGATGCAATGCCAAGTTTAAGGTACTCTATACATAGTACAGTGTATACAGTTCAATTCATTAACTCAAACTTTGGATGCCTCAATTCATAGTAAATACATGTAAATACATGTATTTATATATACTTATCAAATAACACCAGAGAAAGAAACATTTGGCTGCAAGTCAAGCAACATGGTGAATGCCATGACATACATGTGTTGAGTATCATTAATAATAATAATATTACAAGTATATATACTCATACAATAATCAAGCTCAACTGTAAATAATAATAATAAAACACAATTTGTATACCCACTCCAATGACGTCACCCAACTCGAAAGCTTTTGCTACTTTGGGTGACGTACACAATTATTTAATAATACACCTATTCCAAAGATCGTTGTCCCCGCCGAAAGCAACAAGCAAGAAGCTGACGACCGCAAAGGGCATTGGGACTTTCTCCTTATTCATTTATTCATCCATAGACATTTTGACAACATGCATTTTCAAATGGCCGAATAGTTCCAAATGATTGCTATTCAACGCTCGTAGGGATAACTTCTCAAGTACCACGGATAAATAAATTAATTAGGAAAAGATTCCCAAAGTCCTTTGCGGTCGTCAGCTTCTTGCTTGTTGCTTTCGGCCCGGACAACGATATTTGGAATAGGTGTATATTACTTATTACTACTATTTGTTTTTTTATAAACATTATATAGACTGTAGATATTTTCATATTTATAATTGCTAAAAATAGTGTGAATAAAGTGAATTGAATTGGATTGAGTACCACATGCAGATTTAAAGCAACATCATCAACAAAAGACAGCCTCTGGCAACAGATGGGACACAAATGGGAATTCAAGACAGATTTGTTTTTGGATTTTAATTGTTTGCATTCCAGTTTATTAATTATTATAGCAGCTTTAGCAACAGCAAAGGTAGAGATTCAAGTTGTCAAACTACAGTATAATACATACATGTCTACAAGTATGTATTAAAAAAATGATTTCTTGAACAAGAAGGTTCAGAATACATGTAGTAGTAAGTTATATGGTAATTTGTCGCTTGGTAATTGTACATGTAGTAGTAGATGTAATATATCACAGAATTGCAGAAAAGTTAAAATATTTAAACCTTTGAATATTGTTATTGAGGGAAGAAAATGCAGTGTCCCCGCCAAGTCGTCGAACTCACTGCACCATGAACATGTACTTAAGTAAGGAATACTTTAAACACTTCATTAAACATCATAGTGTTTGTTTTAAGTATAATGATCCCAATTAATGAATTGTTTCATTGCTGTCAGAATAAAATTAATGAATTTCTTCATTTTCTTGAAATTGATGTGAATATTATTTCACATTGGTATAAAATAAAACATGTACAGTAATAATGATTTCCAATCTTAATATAAATGCAATATGAAAATAATTTCAAAAGTAGGTATAAAATATTTTGATCCAGTCACATATGGCATATCTATACAGAAGTTACAAACAGACCTGGAGTGGGAGTTGCATTGCAACAACATTCCAAACAAACTTTAACACCAAAAATGGTTTTATGAAGCAAAATTTGGTAAAATTACGCAAGCAAAAGTTGACCTCTTTGGACATTAATAGATGTGTTGAATAATCTGAGGGCCCATGACATGGTATCCTGATTTAATCCTGATACAGCTCACGCCAGCCTCACAGAGATTCAACCTCAGTGTTCACAACCACATGCGTGTAAATGTGTCATCCCTTGCAGTTCACAGCTTCTCGCTCCATGACAAATTATAACAATTGCATGGTAAATAGTTCTCCTAGATGCGGGAGGGGTTAGGTTTTGGGAGTTTTATGGGACGCCAAAGCAAATATTTGCACAACTTTTTGAGCAAATGTGTGTGGAATTTTCACTCGACCTTCATTCGTCAAAATACATAATTTTTCTTGGAGAAATTCTGACCCTTGTGGAGTTGTATTCAAACCTGCTTGACTAGCTCAGCTAGAGGGTACGTTACACGTTTAGTACGTCCAACGGGTCTGCGATCGGACACATATGGTGACTAAAATCTAAATACAAGCTTAAATCCCGCCACAACAGATTTCTTACGCGAAGCTAGTCAAATAAACATCAACAAATCCACATATTAAAATACTTACGTGGAGTTCGTCATAGACGAAGAAATCTACAACTCCTGTCGAATTCAACACAAACCAACGGCGATTCCATTTCTAAAACAGAAAATAAACATCTTCAAACCCACGAACACATGTCAGGTCGAAATCACGATCTTGTACAAGATCTTTACGTACGTTTTCGTGTGTTTTTGTCCGGTCTTTGGAGGAATCGTGGATCAAGAGGGACAGTAGACCACACTTTACGACTACTGTCTTTGAAGCACAAGGCTATTGGAGAGCAAATAAAATGCACTAAGTAAGACCACGATGAGCCTAAATGAGCTAAAATGTAGCTGATACACAAAAGACAACAAAACAGAATCTGTAAACGTCTTGAACAAACAGTAAACACCTTGAACGTTGTTGGCGCTACGGTGGTGGTAACACTAGCAGTCGATCCCACTGTAACCCCCTTTGGTCTTGTATCCAGTGAACTTTGCGAAGATCTGTGAGCATCCTGGAGTTTGTAGCAGTTCTGGCACTTGTTCTTGTTGAAGATGTTAGGCTGGAAGTTCCTACAGGCCCTTTCAGCCATCACAACGAGCTGGACTTGCAAACTTGATTAGGACAGTTGGTCGGTCTGTCTTGCTCGTTTTTCCCACAACTGCTCGTGAAATACTGACGATTTGTGGCTGATCTAGACCATCTCTCGGCACCATCAGATAACCTAGAGTACATCGAGACTCGCTTTAGCCATACAGACCATTATTATAGAAAATCCCTGCCGTTTGATGGAATTTGATGGAGTTTTTCTAACGACGCCCAGTCAACACTTTGATCTTTGTGTATCTGCACACCGAACATGCGCACAACGGGAACCACCAAGCCTAGAAATCCCCCACCCTTCCCCTGACCGTAAACCATTGTCACTAATATCCACAGAGCGGCGAAAACAAATTCTGTACACAATTTCTGATATTTTTTAAGTGTCAATATTTTTTATTTAATTTAACTTCATTAAATCGTTTGAACCAAAGAAATAATCTAATCGATGCTTTACATTCCTATATTATCAAAACGACTAGAACAGTCAGAAAATGTTGTAAAAATAGATTACTATAGTATCGTATTACGATTCTTAAACGATAGTTATCTTTAGACTACGTATAATTGAAAGATCGACCTCACGATAGATATTCCCCAGAAATCAAGGACCTTATAGGGCGTGTTTTGGGGTTGGTACTTCCCAGACCGGGAAATTAGAGCAAATACCAATCATAGATTCGCAACTATGATAACTATGATGGATGGGTATTCTCCATGAAATGAAATGACAGAGAAAAGGGACAAACAAAAGTACAAACAACCAAAAAATAAAATAAAATAATTGACGGAACCAAGAGACCATTTTCTCTTGACGAAACTGATGAAACAAGTACTCTTAGTGACACCCGAACTGAATAATTTAGTGAAAAGACTTACTGACAGATTGAAAGATCGGAAGCAACGCATGCAGATGGAACATAATTTCTCAAAGCAACTAAATAAACATATATATATCTGAAACTCGCGTCTGTTTTGATAGAATTCCTGCTGTACTGAGCATGCGAAATAATCTTGGGCTCCCTGTGTCGCCACTCTCATGTATTTTTGAAACAACCATCTCCTTAATTTTCGTTGATTGTCCAGATTTTTCACGTTCAATCCTTGGTTTTCTTCAAAAAATCACATTGGAAAAGATTTTGAGCAGCTGCAACATTTAGTAAGTGGAAAAATTAGGAAAGACGATTTTCTGCCATACATTTACTGTATACTGAATTTGCTACGTCATGTATTTTTGATACAACCATATCATCTCCAAATTCGTTGATTGTCCAGATTTTTTTGAAGTACAATCCTTGGCTTTCTTCAAAAAATGGCATTGGAAAAGATTTTGAGCAGCTGCAACATCTAATTAATAAGGCGAAAAATTAGGAAAGACGATTTTCTGCCATACATTTACGGTATAGAAGTTGCTGCCCCATGTATTTTAGATACAAGCATCTCCAAATTCGTTGATTGTCCAGATTTTTTCACGCACAATCCTTGGCTTTCTTCAAAAAATGGCATTGGAAAAGATTTTGAGCAGCTGCAACATCTAGTAAGTGGAAAAATTAGGAAAGACGATTTTAGTCGGGTTCGCAACGAAGATGAATGTCATGCAGTGATAAACGTTTTATTATGGGAAGAAAAGAAGAACTTGCTACGGGCCTACTTCAGTTCAAGGATCTGCTAATGAGGGTTTATCAGGTAATTTCAAAACTCATCGGACAAAAAAATGATTATCATAGCTGGAAAGAGCTCGTTGAAATTAGTAAAAAGGTGAAGTTTGGAAAAGATCGCTCCACAAATTACGAAGATATGAATTTTCAAAAATCGAAATTTTATATGAAAACCTTTGGAAATTACGCTTAATTGGAGGCAACTTTTGGAGCGATCTTTTCCAAACTTCACATTTTTACTAATTTTAACGAGCTCTTTCCAGCTATGATAATCATTTTTTGTCCGATGAGTTTTGAAATTACCTGATAAACCCTCATTGAAGCCATGATTACATTACTACGATTTGAACTGTCTCTTATGAACTACTGGTGTGGGCCGAAATCTGTATCCTCTTCGTAAGTCGATTCGATGTCTAATCTCAATACCCCGTGAGTAAATCACAGAACTGAATGTATGACGTCTGGGACGTATATATTGTTTCTCCCAACTCTTGTGGGTAAAGCTGGTCGTGTAGTCTAGCCATGCTCACTGAATGCATCAGGTTGTTTTTAAACCAGAAGTAGTTCACCTGGTGAGGCAAGGAGGGTTAATACTTACGTTTTTATAACTAGACACACCCTGTACCCCTCCACTAGACACGCACTGTACCCCTCCACTAGACACGCCCTATACCCCTCCACTAGACATGCCCTGTACCCCTCCACTAGACATACCCTGTGCTCCTCCACTAGACATACCCTGTACCCCTCCACTAGACACGCCCCGTACTCCTCCACTAGACATACCCTGTACCCCTCCACTAGACACGCCCCGTACTCCTCCACTAGACATACCCTGTACTCCTCCACTACACATACCCTGTACTCCTCCACTAGACACGCCCTGTATTCCCCCACTAGACATACCAGTGTACTCCTCTCCACTAGACATACCCTCTACCCCTCCATGAGAGAGAGAGAGAGAGAGAGAGAGAGAGCCCACACCATTCTCCATGCTCTCAGGTCTCAGATTTGCACTTGTAAATGCATGTATTTGTGGCTACGAGCTGACAAATAGACAGATAGACTGAAAATATATAATTAATTAATTTTAAAATATTTTCATATTGATAAAATTTAACTGATAAAATAATTCACAAATAAATTATTGGCCGTATACGATAATTAATAATAAATAAATTAATACAAGATAAAAAAATGCAATAAAATTTCAAGGGTGTTTCCACCGACAGGATATGTCCCGCAACCCGAGGAATAAGAACGGGACTTGATCGCGTTGAAAGGGTCAATAATAGATCCGATATCGACTTGTGGGGACGCAATGGTTAAGCTTGAATGGGGCGTTTCCATTTAGCCGGACTGACGGGTGTGGCCGCTGGTTGTAATAACATAACTCATCTTGGACACGTACAGGACGTAAAATAGAACTGCCTAGATACCAGGCCTCGATGTTTAGGCCCGTCCAGACCAAACCGTTGCGTTCCCACGTTATTAGCGATCAGCGGACACACCATTCTCGTACCCAGAGCCCACTCGTCATTTGATTGGTCGAGTGGGCTCTGGGAACGAGAATGCAGACACACCGAAAGCGCATATTGCTCGCAATATTGCTGGCAACATCGTTGCAACGTGTGTCCACCCCTGCAATTGTTGTGCCTAGCTTAATGAAGTACAGTAGGATCCTATACTACTTCTACAACATTGCGCGCAACATATTACAGAGGTAGACATGCTGCCAGCAATACTGCACGCAATGTTGCCCTGTATGAGATATTCATCAGTACAAATGAGTGTATACAGCGTAGAAATGTAAGCAAGCACCAGTGGCACAAAACATATGCCAAATTGCATGTGCAAATGGTATCTTTCCATCGGATTTGAAGAAGAAAACACCACTGATGTAGAACGCGCCTCCTGACGCTACTTCTATTAGTCCAGCGGTGTCGCTCTGTAAATATAGGGGGAAAACCAACGTAGTTCAGTGTTAACTGTGAAAGACGTTTCCCCAAGTAGTCCCTCGTTTCCCTTCAACCAATGCAAGCACAAGAGCAAGAAACAACTATTTGCACTCGATTTTATGCTTGCATCAGACCCATTTACACAGTGATATAAGGCCTCTTGTGCTTGCGGCAGTAGTGAAAAACAGGCCAAAAGAGCTGCAAAAATGTAAAGTGATGAAAAGTAGAAAAATAACTAAAGATAATATACTCACCGCATGCAAAATAAGCGGTAGTGAAGGAAGAACCCCAAACATCAAGTAAAATATGGTTTCTAAATTCTTGTACCTGTTAAATTAATTAGACAATGTTCAGTTGAATTTAGTGCATACATGTACTTGTAATACTGCAAGCGTTGAACGTGTCCAGATTTTGGCCGTGTTTATGGAGACGCATAGCCTAATCTGCCGAATTTGGGTCATACTTTTGATCGTCTCATTCATGCGAGACTGTGTAAAGACATACATACTGTACAACTTTATTTTTTACGCTAGCCACTACAACATAATATGCTGATTTGCTCATTATATGTACAGGTTAAAAATATCATGCATTTAAGAAACAGGTCATTGGCGAATCCAGGGGGAGGGTCGGGGGGTATCCGGACCCCCCTGTCATACCTGAGGTTCAATTGATTGTTTTATCCTAGAATCTAGGTATGAATAAGTTTGGACACCCCCCACCCCCCCCCCCCTCCCCGCCCCCTCTCAAAATTTCCTGGAACCACCCCTGCAGGTGCATGCACAAAGACCCAGGTACAATACAGTGTCTTGCGATATTGTGTCTTGGCATATATACTGTTCCATCTAATTGGTCTATAATGGTCTCATCAAATTGTGCATGTCTAAATGAAAACTTGAAGGGCGAAGCGCGTAGGGATAAAGACTTACTTTTCATGAAATATGTAACTATAGAGAGTACCAAACAGTGCTCCTATCCACAGTAACCATGAGAGAGTATCTCCCCATATACCAACATCCCGTAGAACTAGCCTAGTTACAGTGGAATATGTTAGTTTACTTCTGAACCATTATAATCACCATCATCATGCATTATCATTATCATCATGTATCATCATAAATAAATCGCCACTAAAGACCCACAAAAATGCAGAGAAAATTTAGACCTCCATCATAACAAAATATTCATTACCATCATAATTTATCAGCATCAATAATTATCATAGCCTGTGTCATTACCCACCCCTCCCCTTCCAGAGAGTATTGGGAAGATATCCTGTTACTCCCCAGAGGGCAGGTGGATGGGTAACGCCTGTATACAGGCTACATGCATTATCATGATTATCAGTTCCTTGACAGTTGGAAAATATCTCAAATATTACATGACCAATCAATTTGTAACATACAGTAACCATAATCTCACCATGGCATGTAAGATGCAGCAATGAAAAAATATATGATTCCTCTATCACATAAATGAAGAATAAATCTAAGATATCTAAAAGACAAAACAGAAATACATAAGAAGTTGTGGAAATGTACAAATGTGTACATGTACATGTACTCCATTGTAGCTGTCTTAGCTCAGTGCACCCTGGGATGATTTTGTTCCTTCCTGCTCAAAGAGAGTCTAAAGCTTTTTAAAGGGAAAGGGAAATAGATGGGAAAGGGAAAGAGGAAAGAGGAACAGGAAAAGGTGGATGGAAATGGAAAACAGATATTAGCATGTAATTCCATTCTTTCCTCCACATTCCCTTCCCTTTTTTTCATCCCATTTTACAACTAACCACAGCACTTAGAACTCTACCTACAGCAGATTCTACAGACCCTGTGCGTATAACTGAAAATCATGGCACACAGCATAATCATGGTATTATACCTAGCTCATTCTCAATCTAAAACATCATGGCACAACACCTTCATGTAAGATTTTCACAGTCATACAAAATCTGCTCTAACTTCAGAAGTAACATATACCATTTTATCTTCATACATGTAACATAGGTGCAACGGACAAGTGTTACCACCTTTAAAGTATTCACATTCTGTCTCAGCTTTAATAAAACAATAGAACGTCCACATTGGAAGCTGATTGGCTAATAATGGCAACAGAAGCATGTCAACACACTACAGGTTGTCACACTTTTCCATGCTGCACTGTAACTATGCTACATGTAAGTATGATGATTGAATGGTCAATGTTATTTCTGATTGGCTAATAATGGCAACAGAAGCATGTCAACACATTACAGGTTGTCACACTTTTCCATGCTGCACTGTAACTATGCTACATGTAAGTATGATGATTGAATGGTCAATGTTATTTCTGATTGGCTAATAATGGCAACAGAAGCATGTCAACACATTACAGGTTGTCACACTTTTCCATGCTGCACTGTAACTATGCTACATGTGTGTATGATGATTGAATGGTCAATGTTATTTCTGATTGGCTAATAATGGCAACAGAAGCATGTCAACAGGTTGTCACACTTTTCCATGCTGCACTGTAACTATGCTACATGTATGTATGATGATTGAATGGTCAATGTTATTTCTGATTGGCTAATAATGGCAACAGAAGCATGTCAACACATTACAGGTTGTCACACTTTTCCATGCTGCACTGTAACTATGCTACATGTAAGTATGATGATTGAATGGTCAATGTTATTTCTGATTGGCTAATAATGGCAACAGAAGCATGTCAACACACTACAGGTTGTCACACTTTTCCATGCTGCACTGTAACTATGCTACATGTGTGTATGATGATTGAATGGTGAATGTTATTTCTGATTGGCTAATAATGGCAACAGAAGCATGTCAACAGGTTGTCACACTTTTCCATGCTGCACTGTAACTATGCTACATGTATGTATGATGATTGAATGGTCAATGTTATTTCTGATTGGCTAATAATGGCAACAGAAGCATGTCAACACACTACAGGTTGCCACACTTTTCCATGCTGCACTGTAACTATGCTACATGTATGTATGATGATTGAATGGTCAATGTTATTTCTGATTGGCTAATAATGGCAACAGAAGCATGTCAACACACACTACAGGTTGCCACACTTTTCCATGCTGCACTGTAACTATGCTACATGTATGTATGATGATGATTGAATGGTGAAGGTTATTTCTGATTGGCTAATAATGGCAACAGAAGCATGTCAACACACTACAGGTTGTCACACTTTTCCATGCTGCACTGTAACTATGCTACATGTATGTATGATGATTGAATGGTCAATGTTATTTCTGATTGGCTAATAATGGCAACAGAAGCATGTCAACACATTACAGGTTGTCGCACTTTTCCATGCTGCACTGTAACTATGCTACATGTACATGTATGTATGATGATTGAATGGTCAATGTTATTTCTGATTGGCTAATAATGGCAACAGAAGCATGTCAACACACTACAGGTTGTCGCACTTTTCCATGCTGCACTGTAACTATGCTACATGTATGTATGTATGATGATTGAATGGTCAATGTTATTTCTGATTGGCTAATAATGGCAACAGAAGCATGTCAACACATTACAGGTTGTCACACTTTTCCATGCTGCACTGTAACTATGCTACATGTATGTATGACGATTGAATGGTCAATGTTATTTCTGATTGGCTAATAATGGCAACAGAAGCATGTCAACAGGTTGTCACACTTTTCCATGCTGCACTGTAACTATGCTACATGTATGTATGACGATTGAATGGTCAATGTTATTTCTGATTGGCTAATAATGGCAACAGAAGCATGTCAACACACTACAGGTTGTCACACTTTTCCATGCTGCACTGTAACTATGCTACATGTATGTATGACGATTGAATGGTGAATGTTATTTCTGATTGGCTAATAATGGCAACAGAAGCATGTCAACACATTACAGGTTGTCACACTTTTCCATGCTGCACTGTAACTATGCTACATGTATGTATGACGATTGAATGGTCAATGTTATTTCTGATCTGAGCAGATTTCATATATTGTGTGTCGTGACAGTGTCGTGGAACACATATTTTTTTTTTTTTTTTTTTTAATTATTATTATTATTTTTTTTTTTTTTTTGTGGAACACATATGTAACATATAATATCAACCCACTTACCTAAATCGCCCGCTTAAGCTGACAACATGAAAGAAAGTTGATACTGAGAAGATCATAATGAGAGAGATGCCATAGACCCAAGCAATAACTTTATGACTGTAAGTCTTGTCATGAGCCAGGTGGTCTAGAGTCTGTAATGCTTGAAATGCAGGCACAACGAAAAACTATGAAAACAAAATGTTATAAAATTATGTAATGAAAGAATAATTATTCATACATGTAAGCCTTCATGGTGTCTTAGGGTGGTTTACATTAAGCCAGAGCCTGACCAGCCTGTACATTCACTGATTTAATGGTATCTAACTCAACCATCCAGTATTATGAACATGGACAGGACTACATGCAGCCCGTGTGGCAGCCCAGGGCAGGGCACACAAAAAGGACTATATCCAGACCAGTATTTCTTGTGAAACATTTCATATCATTTATATACATGTACAATGTACGCTGGACATGAATTTGTCAGTTACACTGTACTTTCATTGTATGGCTTTCAATAGCTGACATAGTGGTGCTGGGGCAGAGGGAGTGGGAAGGGGAAGGGAAAGTAAGGAAAAGGAGGAGGAGGACTGCGTGCAGAGAGGGAGGAGACACAATGAGAATGTTGCAGGCCACACGTACCATGGTCAAATGTCTGAAAACACCAAAAGTTAAACAAATTACTTCAAAGTTAAGCTCTAAAATTCTACAGGTTAAAGATTATCTTATTTTCTATAAACTACGAGTTTACCTTTTTACTTTTTTATTTATATCAAAAAAGTTATTTGAGTTTGTAGTTGCATTTGGAGAGCCAAAATGGTTGACTGTTTTTACATTCTTCCTTATTGTTGATGCAGGAGAAAGCTCGCGCATGCATGCACAGACGTTTGACTGCGGTGTGGTTGCAGGCACTCCCTCTCTTCTCCCCAGTCCCCCTACTCCTTTTCCTTCATTTCTCCCCCTCCCCCTCCCTCCTTCCAAGCACTGCTACACAGCCAGTAGGCTTTCCATGAAATTGGAGAAGACTCTAAACAGATAAAAGGGAAAATAAAAGAAATGGGAGGGGAGGGGATGGAATTAAGGGGAGGGGAGGGAAGGAGAGGGGAGGCAAGGGGGAAAGGAGAGTTAAGCATCATCCTACTTACACCATGAGTAATGATATTCGCAATATGCTCATACACAGTTGGTTGGTAGGATTGATCTACTTTGGCTGGTATATTTCTAAATCTAGAAAGAAAACATTTAAAGTTAGTTGTGATGGCTGTGTTTTAGAGGGATCTAAGGGTGTCAGCAGGGCTTGCAAAATGTCTGATTTTCAAAGGAGAAGTCGAGATACACAAAGCACCTCACAGATCTTATCTTAGACTTAGGATCCCTAAATTGACCATGCTGTGATGATGCATACATACATACAGACTCAACTGGGAAACAGTAAAAACCCGCATAAAAGAACCCCTATTTTTCCAAGTCAGGCTGAAATGGTTCTTATATATTGGGTGTCTAGTGAGGTTCTTATTTACAGGGCCAAAAAAAAAACAATTATTGTTCCTGGTATGGTGTATTTCCTTACAATTTGTTTTAATTAGTGAACTATTGACCCTGAAAGGTCTAATATTCACACTAAACATTAACAACCCAAATGTATAGTAAATATAATATTTCTGCATATTCAGCACCGACTGTACCTGTGTGTTCTAGCTTTAGTCATTTTCTCATAAGAACCTGCTGCATTTGTCAGGCTGAACTGGTTCTTATATATTGGGTGCTTAATTGGCTAAATTTCAGCCTGGAGGTTCTTAATCCGCAGTTTCTTATATGCTGGTTTTTACTGTATCACACATCATGAGTTACAGTGCGAATCGAAAAACCGTGGGCACCCAGAAATAGTTCAAAAATCGTTTATTTTCCGTTGAACAATCAGAAACGACTCTCTAACTGCAAGAAGTTTATCTGACTACAAATCAGTCGAACTTCTTGCAGTTAGAGAGTCGTTTCAGATTGTTCAACGAACGATAAACGATTTCTGAAATATTTCTGGGTGCCCACGGTTTTTCGATTCGCACTGTAATTTGACCCCCTCTCTCTCCCTTCATGCGTCCCAACTCAATTTAATCAAGGTGTTTGAATAAATAATAAACAGTAATAATTAATACCCGTTGTTCGCTAGCTAAACCCTCACCATATATAACATAAACATTCGGTACATTCGCTTTACTACGATTTCAACTCATTATCTTTGATTTTATTCTGGCTTTACTTTGGGAATTTAATTCCGTTGTTTTCAATGAAAAAATGGACGTCTGAAAAAGGCATTTCCCGAACTGCTTCAAGGAAACTAAGCCTCAACAATCGATTCATCAAGAAATCAAAATAAGCGTATGTCATTGGAATTTCAAATGACCAAAGAAAATATAGTTTATGAGTGATTCATAATGGTCATTGGACATATTGATGGTGTGGTATACGGCTTTTAAGCCGTATACATATTGAAGGTGTGGTTATACGTATATATACGCGAAATGGTTCGTATAAAAAATGTGTATGACAAACGGTTCTACGATTCTAAATGTCTATCGAAAGGGGAAACGCTTGGATAATACCTTGTGAAATCGACAGCAGCTGCACATGGTATTACCTCATATTCTTGCTTATCTCTTCCAGTTCCATTTAGATAACGTTTTCTCCGGTGCTCCCAGTTAGCGTAATTATTATTCTCCTCCAAGCTCTCTATCTTCAACAACCTGTCATTGTCCTTTGCGGTATATTGGAGGTAATACTTATGAAAGTTTAATATCAAAGCCAGATGAGCCAAATATCCCAGTGAGAGTGAGCTACGAACAACTTCCGCCAGGCGTAACTAACTGAACCGTGAGAAGAATGAGCACTAATTTCCGGCGATTTCTTTTTCTTTTTTCCCCATATTTTTCTTTTCTTTTCATTTTCTTTTTTCCACCATTTTTGTCCTAGTTATTTCCTTCTTTTTTGTAACAAAAATGTCTATGCCAAGAATCTTCGTATGTTACTTCTATCACAGGTACCAAGCGCAGCATTTGTATAAGAGAATGTATGGGAATTATTCAATGGTGGATTTTCAGCGTAAATATTGAATAAATGTTACTGTAACTTACTATGTGTCTTGAAGTAGTTCCTGCCAATGTCTGGAGCGAGTTTCAGAATTTGTAAGGGGAGGGA
This sequence comes from Actinostola sp. cb2023, assembly GCA_033675265.1. Lineage (NCBI taxonomy): Eukaryota > Metazoa > Cnidaria > Anthozoa > Actiniaria > Actinostolidae > Actinostola > Actinostola sp. cb2023. Next base: position 1,969,765 of record JAUJYZ010001058.1, on the reverse strand, counting down.
AAAAATTCCGAAAAATTCTGAAACTCGCTCCAGACATTGGCAGGAACTACTTCAAGACACATAGTAAGTTACAGTAACATTTATTCAATATTTACGCTGAAAATGAATAATTCCCATACATTCTCTTATAAAATGCTGCGCTTGGGCTACCTTGGTGCAAAATCTTTGATAATGTATTTTGAAAATTTTTTTCAAATGCAAATTCGGTTATAAGACAATATAAACATTGAGTAATGAAAATAAAATTCTCTACAATAAATCAAAAAAAACAATCTTCAAAATATTTTATAGCTGTCACTCCTTCTAGTAGTCTCCTTTGCGTGACGGGACTAAGAACCGGCTGCGAGGGAGACTATCCTTCTAGTTCTTCCAGAAAGCTCGAAAATGTACCACTGCACTTACCACCCAGCGGTTGCCATATAAAGTTTATGCGCCATTGGTCAATATAACTATGCAGTAATTTTGCAAATAGTTTGTTTGATCAAGAGATTTGGCAAAAATACACCTTGAAAAATTGGATAAATTAGTGAAAATCCTTGGCTTTTTGAAGGAGCGAGGCCATGAGCGCCATCGAGCTCAAAGAACAAGGCAATCGGTTGTTTGGTGCCAAGCAATACGACGATGCAATTCAGTGTTACACGAAGGCAATAGTAAGTAAAGAAACGCCATATATTTCACTAATTCATGCAGTATTTCACAATATATTACAATCGTTGCTTGAAATTTATGCTGTTGTTAATACTCTACACGTCAAATGAACAGTATCTACCAAAGCAGTACTTACATCGAGCACATGGATAAACTACACTCCCAAGAAATTGTAACTTATGTGTTGTCTTTGACAGCAGTCTTTTCAATACTCAAGAACGCACGCATTTTTCGTCAAAATTTGGTGCTAATCTTGAAAATCAATGTCGGTATTAAGATTTTCAATGCATCTAATTCATATCACTTTCATAGGGACTCAATCAAGAATTACAGTACCGCTTTATAGTATAATTTATAGTCATCATACATGTATATATGGTATTTTGTGGAGGGTCAGCATTTTGACAGTTGTGGTTAACACGATTGACCTCAAAACACTTGTATATTGATACATGTATTTTTCTGTTTACTATTTTGAGAAACAGATTTCTTTGACTAATGAGAAAAGTCTTTATGCACGTATCAGCGGCTTCCCCGAGGGGTCGACCCCCGGGCTAACCAGGGGGATTGTAAAAAGGCAGGAACAATCTTGATGATTTCCCCCAGGGGTGGGAGAGTCGTCCCTTTCAAAGTCCCCTGGTAGCCTGGTTAGGGTCTTCCATGAGCTACAATCCACCGTCCTTTTGCATGAAACCAGCTTGAAGTCGAGATCGATGGAGCCAATTGACTATATATAGTTTAATACTGAATCTCGTTACTAATGTTATTTCTATAAACATTCTAAGCTTATAAATTTCAACAGCAAATGGAATTTTAATTAACTTTATAAGACTTCATACATTAAATGTACAAATGTATTAGTTGGTTGTGGGCTTTCATGAGTGCACACCGTCAAAGAGGTTGTAAATGCCTATGGAATGGTTTAAAACGTACATTTGTGTTCCAATAAAATATAACATGTTCTAGTTCAGTTCAGTTCAGCTCCCAAATAGGTGTTACAAATATAAGCCATTTCTTATTTTGTCAAACAAACAATAACAAAGTTAGCTAAAATTGTATTTCTGTGATTACAGTTGTCAGTCGTCCCACAGGCAGCCCAAGCAATACATTTGTGGAGTGTACGAACGTGATTTACAGTGAATGTATGGGGCGAAAAATACGTATTTTTTGTTTTAATAAATTTGAATATACTTACCTTGGTCCTATGTTGTTGTTAATGCTATTTATTTTCAAGATTCGCCCATAAGGCAGGTGCTGTACAATAGGACACGAAGTCCCCTTTAAAATACATTACACCACTTCCCACCCAATAAGAACTAGGTTACCCAGTATACCCGACCCCTGATGTATTCCCAATATGAAAAAATATATGAAAAATTAATATATATGAATATAAATTCACTTAAGGTGAAAAATAAGCTATTATATAAACTAACATCTACAAACAGACATGACATTAATGCGTCGACACTTAGGACAAACTATCTATTTAATCTATTTAACGTCATTCTGGCTGGTTTTTAGCCGTTTTAGAGCGGTTTTTGAAAAAACAGCCAGAATGACGTTAAATAGCATTAACAACAACACAGGACCAAGGTATGTTCAAATTTATTAAAACAAAAAATACTTATTTTTCGCCCCATACATTCACTGTAAATCACGTTCGTACACTCCACAAATGTATTGCTTGGGCTGCCTGTGGTCGTCCCAGCCTCTCTGTTCCAAGTTGGATTTTCACACAAGTAGCCCAAGTCAAGAACACATCGAAATCTACATTTATTTAGTCAGCAGTGATCTCATATCCCACTTATTCTTGTATTGAAAGACGAAAATCAATCGCCATCGTTAGTTTCGTGACGAAAACAATTTCAACAAATCCCCCACCCCAATTTTCCAACCATAAAACAAAGTCAAGCATTTTCCCGACCCCAGGGGCGATGTTTGCATCCAATCCCTCTGTATTCCCCCACATATCTCCGTGGTTAGCCCGAGGGTCGACCCCTCGGGGAAGCCGCTGATACGTGCATTAATTCTAAGTAAATTTTAGCTCAAATGTTTGTGTGTTTTTTTTTTACTAATGAGAAAAGTCTTTAATTCTAAGTAGATTTTAGTTCAAATGTTTGTGTGTGTGTTTTTTTTTTACTAATGAGAAAAGTCTTTAATTTTAAGTAGATTTTAGCTCAAATGTTTGTGTGTGTTTTTTTTTTAATACATGTATACGCATGAAGATTGATTGTTTTGTATTTTATTATGAGGTGTACGGATATACTGTCCTATGGATATTGCTTTGTTGAATACGTACTTTTGTCTTTTGTGTGTATTGCCAAGGTCAAGGGTATATCCATCACATTCTGTGTGAAGATCTTAATGATGTCATAATTTTGATTGATGGATCTATCATTTATTATCGACAGATCAAAAACTCTACAGTTCCGACATACTTCACGAACCGCGCTCTGTGTCACTTAAAACTTAAGAAGTGGAACCAAGCAATTTTAGACTGTCGCCAGGCACTGGACCTTGATGCTAACCTTGTAAAAGGTCATTTCTTTCACGGTCAAGCGCTTCTTGAACAAGAGTGTTATGATGAGGCGATAGCTGCTTTAAAAAGAGGTATGCAGGGTTAACACATTGCAGATAATTGTATTATATACATTGTAAATATTGCTAATATTATTATTATCATAAATTTTTTTTTGATCTATTTATTGTATATTGTATATGTGTCGCAGGGCTCCTTTTGATATCAGAGGCTACTAGCCACTGACTGGACTACCCTGCTGTTTTATTTGAGTTTAAATAAAGGTGTCTATCTATCTATCTATCTATCAAGAATGTCAATAATTATTATCAGGACAGCTAGGATTATTGCAGTGACCACACATGCACAACTGGCATGGAGAGCCAGGAAAATCTCGCTCTATCTCTATCCGATTGATGGATTTTACTTCAGTCATACCAAAGCCTACTATCGTGCAATACAATGTTAGATGGCTTTAGAATAGATCTATTGTTTTTTATCTTTGCATGTATATAATATGTGAAAGAAATGACATACATGTATCTTGTGCTCCCTTATACCATGTACAGAGTAAGAGCCAAATCAAGTGATTGTAGTCAGATGCATTGTATGAATCTTTGACTACAAAGTGAACACACATGTCAGGGCTTATGGTAGGATGCACGGATGCGGACCCGCATAATTTTGCTTGCCCCGCTATAATTTGCACAAGCCGGCAATTCCCGCATAATCCCGCATAATTTGGAGAAATTTGTAGAAAATCATAAAACAGGTATCTATTTTCACTTGGGATGTTGGGAGAACACTTGAAAAGCTTTAAAAGTAGGCTCGTAATTTTAAAGCTTTTCTCATGTTCTCCCAACATCCTGCGTGTTGATATTTAGGTCTTATTAACCGAGCGGGAGGTCTGTACAGGAAAATCTTGACCGAGGTTGTGAAAGTACAGATCGAGCGCAGCGAGGTCAGTACCACGACCGAGGTCAAGATTTTCCTGTACAGACCGACCAAACTCGGTTAATAAGAGTTTTATTATATGACCATTTTAGTAAACTAAAAATTAACTCATTTTTAATTATTAATTGCATCTTACAAGCCTTACACTAGAATGGCTTCCCAGTATTTTTACTACATAACTTGTTTGAAAACCGGTTTTACAAGAAATTTTGTGAAGCGAGGTATTTCTAGCTCGATGCTGAATAACTAAAACAAACTTAAAATCAAACGTTTCCTCGACTTTGGCGTTGAAAACATTGCAATACACGGAGGAACTATGGATTTTTGATAAAAAAGAACAAGAATGGTGAAGAAAATGGTAAGAAAGTTGAGGATTCTGTTGTGTTTTTGAATAAAATTGTAGTTGAAGCAGTGCGTGCGCTACTGTCGCTATCATCACGTCGCCATCGAGCGCGCGCTGGGTTTGTTTTCTTCAGAAGTTTGGTGTTTTTCAGTGAAATACTCCTAATGTTTTAATGTTTTTCATATATATTGTTAGGAGTGAAATTTGAACTCTTTGAAAACGCACGAGTTCACATTTCTTCCAAATTGCACTCGAAACCATATGATAGAAACAATGTTTACAGATTTTAAGATGCATGTGCGGACCGGTTATTACGGGAGAATCTAGACCGGTCCGAGAAAGAATCTAACCAATCAAATTGCTTGATTTGCTAGATACCAGGCTTCGAGATACTCGGTCATTTAATAAAAGAGCATAAAACATGGAAAACCATTTTATAAAGCTAAGGATAATTTTATTTTATGTCAACAGAGGAATCGGAAACGTCACTAAGCGATAAATTGAGACAATCAGTTTTAAATCCAGTAGTTGAGTAAAATAGAGAGAAGTTCTCTCTATTTTACTCAACTACTGGATTTAAAACTGAGAATATGCAAATTATTGTGAGAATGGCTCTCTCTGATTGGTCGGAAACAGCCCTAATATCTTTGCGATCAAATTGAAGGAGTCGTTCATTTCAAGTTTCAAATCAGTTTCCGAAAAGGACAGGAATGAAGCATTCAAGAGAAATTGCCTCTAATTTGAAGCAATGTAGACTTGTTTGAAGTGAAACATGATAAAGCAATTTTATTTATGCTAAAAAAATGTATGATGTCATCGTGCATAATTTCCTGCATAATTTGCGATTTCCCCCGCATAATTTGCCAAAAAATCTCGCATAATTTTGATTTTTTTCCCCCCGCATCCCACCATAAGCCCTGACATGTGGTATTGTACATACTGTATGGTGGAACTAAAGCCAAGTGTTCTAGATGATACAGTAGTTCAGAGATGATTGAGCAGAATTAGAGTATCTGCAAAGGATTAAATTTGAATATAATAATAATAAAATAATAATAAAATAATAATAAGTAATGGTAATAGAAACTGAAGTGCAATTTGGTCTGAAATATACGAGTGATTACAAAATAATAGCGGGAGTGCAATTTGTTATCACGAGTATGATTTCAGACCAAAATAATAATTACCTATTAATCATATTCATTTTGAAATCTTTTCAAATACACTCTTTATATTTTGGTAAGTTGCAATAATAAGAATAATTTTGCGCTAAAATCCACTAATTGTTCTAAGCGCTTTACAAGACTAAGTATAAAAATTAAAGGAAATCATAAAATAATAATTCTAGACTAAAATGGTTTAAAAAATCAACAAAAAATATAACAATATATAACACACAAGACTAAGTATATATTAATTCTAGACTAAAATGGTTTAAAAAATCAACAAAAAATATAACAATATATAACACACAATATATATATAATACATACATATAACTTACAAAGAAAATCTCAGTGTTAATTCAGAATCTCCCAACAAACCCTTCAGAGCCATGATACCATATTGATTAATAACTTCTCTTTTTCAGCTTTTGATTTAGCAAAAGAACAGAAACTAAATTTTGGAGACGACATTGCAAGTACTTACAGACTGGCTAAAAAGAAGGTAAATACATGTAAAACATAAAATTGTGTCTTATAGGGGCAGTGTCAAGCCTCATGCATGCGCATTAAAATCAAAACAACAACAAACGGTTGAGAGAAGCCTACCTTGCCCAGGAACTTTGTCCCGAAACCCCCTAAAAACCATTCTAATTGCTAAATTTATACCAGTAAATGACCTACAGGACTCAAGTAGATACTAATCTTTATTTAGAAAGCAATTTTAGAACTTCAAAATATCAAAGGGACTAAATTCTAGAAGTGAATTCACGGCCACATTAGTTTTCCAACGGCCGATCAAATAAGACACCTGTAGGAAGTCCATCACAGAAATAGAGTTGGAAGCTCGTTCTACATGAGTTTTTTCTTCAAAAGTCATGAACAGTACTGCACCTACGATTGATGATCAAGATTCCTTCGCAATCGACCAGAATTGCCGGTTTAAAATTCAGTTTTCTTCACTCGAGGACGATGGCCACCTGCCCCTCTACGGCTGTTCGACGCTTTTTTCCATGGCTTCAAAGTCAGTTCTAAGATGAAATAATCCCCACTAGGAATTGTTGAAAATGAAGAACATGCTTTGAATTATTACTAGTGATCAATTAGACGCTTGAACAAACATGATTAAGGTCGATGGAAATGGATTGAAAACTGTCATCGATAATAATAAAAGTCCACGGTGGACTTTTAATATTTCTCACTTCTTCGTACCCAGGCTTACACAGTCATATGGGTTGACACTGCCCATTTAATGTTATATGTTAATGACAGTACTGTATGTCAGTGGTACATACTTGTAAATATCCAATAGAGTTGTTTTCGTATGAGACTTGGGAAACCTACGGCACAGAGTTACGGTCACGGTACAGAATCAACATCTTTTCAACCAATCACAGCGCACAAAATCATCACTCAACCAATCAGAATGCTTGGATACCGCACAATCATAATGTAATACCATCACCGCACGGCACCAACCTTACCGTAACTACTTCCCACTCATATGAAAATGGCTCTAAGGTACCTACTGTAGTACCAATTATTGAGATACATGTACATTCTGTATTCTCAAAATTGGCACTTATTTTTATTTTAAATGATGCAATTTCAGAGGTTTGCCATCGCTGAGGAAAAGAGAATAACCCAGGAATCAGAGCTGCAAAAATATTTAAACAGACTAATTCTAGAAGATAAAGAAAGGTGGATCTACCTTTGATTGCCTGTTATTTTGATACATGTAGATCTTCTCGAAACCTGTAGTCATGAAGTATTTTTGCAATAATGTTACTACATAATGCACAGGTTGCCTAAGCTCAGTGTTTGTCTCTCGATACTGGTGATTATTGGTTATTTAGAATTTAGATCCTCAAATCTTAATTAAATCAAACACAACTTGCGCATTTGTCTTGGTCTTGCTCCTTTGGCCGAGTCTCAAAATTTTTTCATTTTAAATAGCTAATTTCTGCTCACCACTTCTAATTAATGAATGTATACTGTGTATCTTTTGTTTGATTTAATTACGATTCAAGTCTAAATTCTAAATCCCATAAAGTCATGTAGTATCCATCTTCTTGCGAAAAAAAAAAGTAGTCATTTTGGAGTAATTTTGCGGGAAAAAACATCGACTACGGGAAATGTGCAGGATTGCCTAATTTCAGTTTCGTTTGTCTCTCCCAGAAAATTGACCCCAAAATGTCCAGATCGCTTATTGAAGGAATTATCAGAGAAAGTTTAGGATTTCTTTCTTTCAAACTCGCAAAATCGAGCAAAAACAAACTTCAAATTCACACTCAGCTCGAGAGCGAAACGATCGTTGAAGCGAATGGAACGCCTTGGCTTTTTTACAAACTAGAGCCCAGGCCTGCGCAAGCTATGAATGGAATGCCTTGTCGTTTTTTTACATCTGCTCGAGCCGTTCGAACAAAACAAGGGATTTTCATTTTTTTCGAAGGTAAATGGATTTCTGCTCACCATCAATTTTTCCCAAAAATAGTGATCAAGAGGAATGTCTGTTTTAATTTTTTTCAACAAATTGTGCGGGAATTTGCAGATTACGATTCGGGATTGAGGAATCTAAATTGTGCGGGTTTGACCTAATTGTGCGGATCCGCAACCGTGCAACCTGTCAGATGCCCTGTGTATCATCGCTAATAACTAGAGAGTAACTGGAGGGCTTTGGCTACCTGTGTTGCACCCTCTGAAGCAGTCATCAGAATACCAACACCAAATTGAAGTTTGCTTTGATATATTGTTAGGTCAATTGGTGCTGCTTTGGATAAAGGTGAAGAAGATGCCACAAATATTCAGAATATTGAGCATGAAGCAGTAAGTAAATGAGATAAAGAAGCTGAAATATGACATTGTACACAGTCTGTACATGTATCTATTACTCATTATAAAATAACTATGATATACATGTAACACACACTCTGATTGGCCAAAGGATGAGTATTCTGCATGCTCTATAAGAGCACACAGCACGTATGCACAGATATTCAAACATTTTTGTAACAAACAAAATCGAAAACTTGCCTTCTAAAACTCATTAATAATTCAGGAGCAATTGGTCCAATCAGGTTTGTCCAATCGGTCACATGCATGGATCTTTATAGCCCGATAAAACACTGATGAATAAAACATCAGTGTCTACAATATGACTTATAAAGACACTGATGTTTTATTCATCAGTACTTTATCAGTGATAAAGACTGATTGCCTTTAACACAGGCCATGCAAAGGTCTCATTTACTCGTATATTGACCTTTGCATGGCACCGACAGCAAGTTATGAAATTTCCTTACAGCTTCCTACTTACTAATACAAAACCTCTCTCCAATGTGGGATGAGTTGAGGTGTATCCTGCGCATGACAGTGATGTCACAAGTACCTTTACAAGAAAGTTTTGTAATTTTCTTGTATTATTTGCTTAGAATTCGTGTAATACTGTTTTAAATCGAGGTAAATTAGGATGGAGTTTTAGAAGCTTCCATCTTCCAACTTGCAGATCGTGTTTTATCGGGTCTAAAACCACTCGGCGAATCCTGCTTGTTTATTAAACAGTACTTAAAATCATAAATACATTTTATAAAAGAATAGAAAACTCGGCAGCTGTGCTTTATCGAGTTAGTTATAGAAGCACTTGGGAATTGAAAGCTACGGCCTCGTGCTTCTCCTAGCACTTCTCTTGTCTTCTTCCAATTCCCGCGTGCTTCTATGACTCAATAGAGCACGCTGCCTCATTTTCTATTTCTTCATTATCAAGCAAGTATGGTAATAATAATTATGGTTTTTCAATAATTAGAAGTTAGAAGTTCAAATGCCAACTTTGTTGTGTGGCTTCTGTCAATCAAAATTCCGACACTCTCCGACAGAGGGCTGAGCCGTATTCCCTTCCCATGGTGAAACAATTTGATTGGATGTTGTCAAAAGATGGTGCTCTACTTGGGATTGGCTGGTTTTGATTCAAGCAGCATTTCTATGATCGATATATACATTTGTATTTCATGTATTCAAATCTTCCATTCGTTTTGTTACCAGGAGAAACAAATATCCCAACTGAACGAGCTGTTTTCACAAGTTGATGAAAAGCGGAAGGTGAGACTGGCATTTATACAAATAGATTTAATCATTTTCTCTGCTTACTCTTCTTTCTTTCTACCTACTTTTCCTGTCCCTTCCTCCTCTTCCCTTGCTTGCATGCTTGCTTGCCTGCCTGCCTGCCTGCCTGCCTGCCTGCCTGCCTGCCTGCCTGCCTGCCTGCCTGCCTGCCTGCCTGCCTGCCTGCCTGCCTGCCTGCCTGCCTGCCTGCCTGCCTGCCTGCCTGCCTGCCTGCCTGCCTGCCTGCCTGCCTGCCTGCCTGCCTGCCTGCCTGCCTGCCTGCCTGCCTGAACGACTGAACTGACTGAACTGACTGACTGACGACTGAACGACTGAACGACTGAACGACTGAACGACTGAACGACTGACCGACTGACCGACTGACCGACTGACTGCTTGCTTGCTTGCTTGCGTGCTTGCTTGCCTTGCATGCATGCTTGCATCTATGCATCCATTCTTCCTTCCCATTAAACATAATATCTTTTTCATTCCTCACTTCCTCTTTTCATTCCTTTCCCTCTCCTTTCAATTATTTCTCACATGATACTTTATTTGTTCTCTTTTTATTCCTTTGATTCTCATTTCTTTTTCTTTCACTTTATTCGTTTAGAAACGAGAAGTCCCAGATGTTCTCTGTGGAAGAATCAGCTTTGAACTAATGAAAGATCCTGTAATCACCCCAAGTGGAATAACGTATCCTTGTGATTTTCCTATATAATTGTCTTTATCTCCTTGTCATTGTAATGTACAATCATATTTACTTATATGAACAGCATGCCAATCTGAGTGTTCCTTAATAAGTGTACTAGTTATGATAAAAAAGTCCTTGAAGACCATTTACAGGTATGATTTGGTGATGGTGATGGTGATGGTTACGGTGATGATGATGTGATATTGATAATGTGATGATGATGAACATTATGACGTTGATAGTCATTGTATGCTAATACTGGCCAGTGATAATGATGATAATGATGATGATGACAATGGATGCCTGGTGCTGGTATTAAAGCTGCTGCTGCTAATCATGTTGATGATGCTGATAATGATGATGATGATGACAATGGACGCCTGGTGCTGGTGTTAAAGCTGCTGCTGCTAATCATGTTGATGATGCTGATAATAATGATGATGATGACAATGGTAGTGCTGGTGTTAAAGCTGCGACTGCTAATCATGTTGAGGATGATGATGATGGCAATTGTTTTATTATCATCATCATCATCATTATTATTGTAATTGTTGAAATACCACTAGCACCGATACCGGTTAGAACCTGTTTTTCTTCTACCACATGTACAGCGCGTTGGTCATTTTGATCCTGTAACACGAACTGATCTCAAGCAAGAACAGCTTACGCCTAACTTGGCTCTCAAGGAAGTTATTGATGAATTCGTGGCTAAAAATGAGTGGGTTGTGGCTGAGTATTGACGAAGAACCACAACAAGAGAACTTTGTATATATAGCATACTGTCATGTTATATAGAACGTTATTGATGGATATACACCTCATTGTATAATCCTTGTTCAATCATAAATCATTGAAGCTGTGACAGGAAGGATGTCTGGCCAAGCAGAGCGAGTCACGCTCCACGCAGAACGAATTTTCCTGAAGTTTTTCAAAATCGAAATCCAGCTAGAGTGAGACAATAGTAGATTGTTGGTGTTATGATGTCACGTGAGATTTCAGTCCAAAGTCCCAGAATTCCTTCTGGTCGTAGCTCTAGGTTTAGGTATACAGCCGTTTCAATCAACGATGCAGGTAACAACACTCAAACCAACGTGACAATACCGAAAGGTAGTATGGGTAAAGAGAGAGTATTTATAGACCGAATAATGGCGGAGTAATTTGCATAAACTGAGGAAAAGTACAAAAAGTACTTCGTAACACTTCCAATAAAATTACCCATGCTCCCTTGCGGTCTTGTCACGCTTTTACCGACAACCTTTATTGAAGCAGCTGTCTAGGAAATATAGAATAGCAGTATGTTTGCAGTTTTGTTGTTTGTGTCTGTGTCTGTGTTTGAAACAATTGTTTTTCGTTGCTATTGGAGAGAATTGTTACGTGATGTTTTTCGAAAGCGGAGACCATTAGTCTATATTGCCCGCTCTGATTAATACTGAGTTAAGGTGCTTTCCTTTACTGACAACGCAAAACCGGTAAAACAGGTTTGAACTGGTTAGACGAGTCAAATCAGCTTATTTTGTCACCTTTCAAAAAAGCGTCTGAAGCTTTTTAGGGTATTTTTTTGAGAAGCTTCTCAGATAAAGATTGACTATTTATAAACAAATCGTCGATAAATATGCACTTAGCAGGTGTATTAGATGTGACTAAGGGGACGCCTGTACGGGACACAAAACTTGGTTTCTGTACGACTGGACTGTGCTCCTATCGTGACGTCATCGTTTCAGCGAAGAAATGTGATTGGCTGAAACGAACATTGTCATCTGATTGGTTCAAAGTTTTTGCGTTCTTCGCTCACTGACACAAAACTTGACCGCACTAGACTACTAGTATATCGACACACTGCTAGTAGTGTCAAATAGCACTTATAGCAAAGTAAAACGTTCAACTTGGTTCGAAACACGTGTTCCATTGAATTTACAAGCGATTGTATTGTAATTCACGATGTTATTGTAACAGAATTAGGAAAATAAACCATATTTTTATGATGAGTAGGTATTCTTGAATTATGAAAATTTGCTATATTTTATTTTTCATAGATCTTTTTGCGTCTTTTTTAATTTTCTTTCTTCTTTTATCCTCTTTTTGCAAATCTCATCCTTGTGTTTTCAGCGTTCTAATTGCGGCTGTCATGTAGGTTTCTTTTTTGGCAAATGATTGGCTGACATTGTTGGAAGCCACTAAAGTGTCAGTTGTCTTGAGATACACTTGAAGGGTTTTCGAGTCTTAAAAACAAGAATATTTAAAAATAGAACAACATATTTGCTTCCTCAATAGTCCATTTCCGAGTTCCTTTTATCTCTGTTTTAAAACGAGTCTACGTGCGAAACCTTTCATATGAAAATGAGTTTTATTTACATGAAAAAGGAAAAATCATTTGCATAAGAAAGGTTTCGCACGTAGACTCGTTTTGAAACAGAGATAAAAGGAACTCGGAAATGGACTATTTGAACGAACGTGCTGTGGTCTATGATACGAGGAACTGTAACCGCGGTCTGTGATTGGTTAACAAACAGGAAGCCATTCAAGTGCTTGGTAGCCTGATTTTCTCACGGCTCATGCGAAGCGTTTGACACATGAGCCGTCTGAAAAATCAGGCTAAGTGCTTGGTAGCAAGAATATATGATGTGCCAATTAAAGACGGACTTGGTTAATAGCACTTAAGTATTTTTCTAAAGCACTCATCCATAATTGATAAGAGTAGGACATTTGCATCTCGTACCCAGACCCTTCTCAGCTTTCTAACAAAAGTCCAAGGCTCTGGTAAGCGACAAACCGGAAGACCCAGATTCTAGGTCGTCAGATATGCGCATGCTCAATTTTTAGCTACAATTACCGGGCAACTTTTTTTCTCTCGAGCAACTTTTTTTCTTTCGAGCAACTTCTTTTTTTCTTTCGAGCAACTTCTTTCTTTCTTAAACATTTCCACAAATTAAAACAAATTAAACAGGCCAATTAAGTACTAAACTTGGTTTATTTCGCTTTATGGGTCATAATACAGTTTGTAAACAGCATGCAGTGTTCAGGACTGGATTAGTGAAGGCTTGTGGAGTAGTAGTGGGCTGCCTGTGGTTATTTGAAAAGGCGATTCAGGTGGTCAGCGGTTACTTTACCAAAATTAAAGATGGTGGACAAAAAATGCAAAAAAAAGCCTTGATTTGATAAGCACCATAGAGCTTCCAGCTGCTTTTTTATTAGCTGCAAAGAGAGTTACACTTACACAAGTGATTTTCAGATAAATATTATTAATATAGCCATAAGATTGATCATGTAAACTAACATTGGCTGCAGATGCGGAAACCCAAAATGCCCAACTTCGTGCACGAAATAAAAAATGTTCCCCAAGCTCAATTCACTTTTTATTAACGCCACGTAAACAAGCAAATAGTAAACTTTCGTAGTAGCAAATAAAAACGGGGTCTGTTTTTTCGTTTCATAGGCACTTTAAGTTTTTCACAAAACCGAATCACGGTATTTGTTTCGAGGGTGCGCCTAATAGGTGAGGTGCGGCTTATACGCCAGAAAATATGTGACAATAACTCAATCGTAATGGTTTATTTGATGAACATTGTAACTTCAATACAATGAAATAATATATCGTGTATATTCAAACAAGGCGTAATTATTTACATTATCTTTTCTATTGACAAATACTATTCAATACAAATGCAGCCAAACATATGAGGTCTGTTTTCTTAAAATGGGTCTTGTTGACGAAGACCCATTTTGTAATAATTACATTATTGTGCTCAATTGACTCAAAAATGAAAACCAACACCAAACTGAAGCGTTCTGATAGTTTCAAGATAAGAAATATCTCGAGTTTTTTGATATATTGTGCGCATGCCCGAACTGCAAACAACACCCTATAGGTGATTTTGATACAACATGAGGATGTACTGAATCATGAGAAAGTGAGGGATTGACCTGTATCTTGAAGGAATAGTCAAACTTAATTCGAGCTGAATAACAACATCCTAGGTGATTTTGATACAACAATAAACGTACAAATCATCGATCGTGAACCGCAGTGGCACTCGATGCGTGTGACCAGCATTCGATAAACGAACACATTTACTTTCCCCAGGTGTAGTAAAAGTTTGCTTTAAAACCTTGTAATTTACATAGCCCAACACACACAGTCGGCAATAAAAGAAGCAGTATTTTACGCGATGCAGGTCGCAGTATCTTATACTTCGACCGAAACGTCTAAAAATAAAATGAATGACAAAATACAACACCGTGACGCTTACCAATTTCCAGAATCATTTCGTTTTTCAAAAATAACTGAGTACTTCTGTTTTTCGTTAAAAGGGGTCTTGTTGATTTTGTAATAACAGTTCTCATACTCAT
>JAUJYZ010001058.1:1772500-1952500 GCA_033675265.1 Actinostola sp. cb2023 | reverse complement strand
TTGATAACGTTAAACAGCCGCTTTTAATACTTAACACGGTGGGAACATGATACATACCGGAACACAATTTCCAAGGTCATGAGCCTTTGTAAATCATATTCGCGGGCTTTCTCCACACGATAACACATCGGCTCTGTAAAATCGGTCATTTTACCGTCATTTTTCTATTTTATTTGGTCTATTTTGCTCAAATGGAAATATATTTTGCTCAGGCTATCTTTTCTCGGTGCTCATTGTGACTTGAAATCGTATTTAACTCGAAAACGGCAAATAATTATTTTGGCGGGAACAACACTTCAAATCGGACTTGACTACGTGTCTAATTGGCGTTCTGGAAGCAGCAGAGAAACTTGGCCCGCAAGAGCTGTATCTCTGTGAGTATTACAGTTTACTGTGATCTCCAGGTGCTTCCTTGGGAATCTATTTCAGCCGGCTTTAATTCGAATATTCGAACTCTGAGCACGACCTGGAATTGCTTAAATTGGCGTCCTGGAAGCAGCAGAGAAACTTGGCCCGCAAGAGCTGTATCTCTGTGAGTATTACAGTTTACTGTGATCTCCAGGTGCTTCCTTGGGAATCTAATTCAGCCGGCTTTCGAACATTCGAACTCGCACGACCTGGAATTGCTTAAATTGGCGTCCTGGAAGCAGCAGAGAAACTTGGCCCGCAAGAGCTGTATCTCTGTGAGTATTACAGTTTACTGTGATCTCCAGGTGCTTCCTTGGGAATCTAATTCATCTAATTCAGCCGGCGGTTTTCGAACTCGCACGACTACCTGGAAATACTTGGTGTCCTGGACATCGAATACACTGTTTTTATCACAAACGCTCATTTCGAGTTATATATTTCTACTTGCTGACAGAACCTTTCAATTACGAACATTATGTAACATAGGCACCCTGCCGATGTTCTGCGATTCAACCGCAGAACATCAGCAGGGTGCCACGAATTCAGCAGACCACTAGAGTTCGTCATGAATAAATAAATAAATAGGTTTACGCTGTGTCAGGCGGTCCCACTTAGGAGAGGAGGCGTTTGAGGCGTTTGAGTGATAGGCATATTAATGATACGATATGTATATACAATAGTTCTTGTTTTCACATAACAAGTCTTGCATATTTAAAGTAGGTCACGTGGTACAAGGGAGCAATGCTTCCCATAATGCATCAAGCTAGCCAACAGAGGAGAAGCTCCTGACGACGGCACTCAAACTGGAAAGAAAACAAAGGCCGTAATTTTAAATGGACAGGATTTCAATTGCAGAAAGCCGGAATGAAAATGTACGAGCACTGCAAACACAAACTACCTGCCGATTGTCCGCATTGAAGTGTAAATTGCACGTCTACATTAATTATTGACGACGGACAATGGTTACCTTAGCAACCGAGTGCAGGTGTATACTGAGTGAACCCAAAAGTTCGATGCAGACTGAGTAGTTTCAAGATGGAGAGACTAACGCTGTCCATCCTTCTTCTTTGTGGACTGGTATGCAGTTCTCAGGTATACTCCTTCAACTTTAAGTATAGAAATTGGTATTTCATCAAGTTAGAAAGCCGGACAAAACACACATCTTTTTAGCTCTAGCTAGAAACCGAACCTGCACGCTAGATCGAGGAAGTCAAATTTGAATTCGTAGTTAAGCTTACCTATTATCTATAAACCATGCAAGGAACTGAATCGAAAACCTGGTTAAAGATCTGTTAAATCTCTGAGTACAGAGTAAAGATTTTCAAAAGAGAAAACATAGCCATTTCGGTTAGATAAACAAAACTAGTGTTCAAATTAAGTTCAAAAAGTCGTAATTTTAACCTGTCCCGTTAAAAACACAATAATTAAACGTACTTTATGGAGATCGATAAAATAATATGAATTTAGATAAGGAACTCATGAATCTACTGACGGCGCTGGCCGGTCCGATAAGTGATTATACTTCAGTATATATCGGCGCAAAATGTAGTTTGTACTTGCCTGATGGAAATACTATATTTATCAACGAGATATTTCCGCCACACAGTGAATCTCCTCTCGAAAACTCTTCGCAATTTCCGATTTTAAAGTAAGCAAAATATTCCCGCAATTCATACACTTTTTCTCACTTTATTTTCGAAGAAAAATAGCTCGAAACAAACAAACAATTCCGTCTGACAAACAAATTCAGGAACAATTCAACTATACGAAACAACAACTTATACATACAGTAATAAAAACCACCGTCTCTCTCTAACAATATCGTGTAGGATTGTATAGCTACTTCAGTCCAGCTCAGTTTATAATTTACAACAAAAAATTTCAAATCTGCGCTGTTATTGTTTTTTGAAAACTTCTAATTCAAATTTGGGCGACAAACTTATCATAGCGGTTGGCCAACATAATAATGAATGAATAGTATACTAGGTCCTCCTATAGATTTCTAGTAACTAATACTGAGTTTTTCTGAATATTATTGTTGATAGTATCGATCGACTTCTCTTTTGTGTCAGTACAGCGAAAAGCGAAATTAAGATACACATTATTGATTCTGGTCCAAGTTAAACATTTCGTAAATTAGTTTTAATCAGTATGCAGAATTCAGCTGTCTTGAAATCATCCTAGCAACAGGCGGCTAGAGGCAGCGTACGTCAGAGCAGGTTGCAATTTACGGCAGTCTTAATATAGCTTCGGCTGAGCGCATAGGGCTTCTTTTTCCATAAAGATTGTAGGATATCCTTCGTTAAGTTTTGAGCAGGAGTGCGAAGGAAGAAAGAGGGGGGACAGTCCAGTTTTATAAATTATAATCGATAGGTGTTTTGGTTTATTTCTCTTGTCCATTCTCTCCCTACTGCACTGGCCACCTGGCCTAGCCTGACTTACTTTACTATATATAACACCTATAGACTATCGCTATCGATCCGACGCACACTAAGGGGCTAATATCGTAGGTGTGCGTGCGACCTTCTACGACCCGATTTTAGAGCAATCGCCGACGTTGAGACCAGAACATTCGAAAGTTGCCGAATCGTCTTCCAATCGAATATCGCCGATTATGACTACAAATAACTAGCCAATCTCATGACAGAATGTTAGCGCCTATATGCATGAATAAAATGCATGCGCAAATGCCTGACGATCTTATACACCTATTCCAAAAATCGTTGTCCCCGCCGAAAGCAACAAGCAAGAAGTGGACGAACGCAAAGGGCATAGATATAGATAGATAGATGCCTTTATTTACACAGGGTAGCTCTATCAGCATTGGGACTTTCTCCTTATTCATTTATTCATCCGTAGACATTTTGACAATATGCATTTTCATATGGCCGAATAGTTCCAAATGATTGCTATTCAACGCTCGTAGGGATAACTTTTCAAATACCATGGATAAATTAATTAATTAGGAGATTCCCAAAGTCCTTTGCGGTCGTCAGCTTTCGGCCCGGACAAAGATATTTGGAATAGGTGTATCTTACAAAATTAACCAGCCAATCTCATGATAGTATTTTAGCACCTAGATTATAGCCTAATGCATAAAATGCATGCGCAAATGCCTGACGATCTTAACATGTGCGGTCTCGGGTGGACGTACTAACGTCGTATAGACGAGGTGTCCGTGGGGTTGACGTAATAACGGTCTTCGGTAATAAGATAAGAGATTGCATGCATGCAAGGTGGTCGTACTATTAACACAACGAGTTGTTGTTTGTATCCAGGCTGGTCGTCCAATCTTCTCAGTACAAGTTTCTGATGAATTCACTTACGTGGGAAAATGCGTGAAATTCATCCAGACAACGACCTTGACTGAGCCGGGTCCTCTGAATTTCAAGTTCAAAGTCCCGTTCAACACCACAGCCTACATGAGAATTCTTCGATTCGAGATGCAAATGAATGATTCTCTTACAATTACTGGCAGCAAGACGCCCAATTTCACGTCGTCGGGAGGTAAAGAAAATGTCAACGACATGGTCAGCGTTGACTTGGGTCGCGTGACTCCTATTGGTACAATGGATATCGTCATCAAGTTTTGTGTAAGTCATTTGTCCAAATAGAGAGATGAGAAGGCCCTGGGAACGAGGTTATAACAAGGGGGGAGGGGGTGGGAGATGACGGGGTTTTAATTTAACCGCAATGCTTTGCGCGCATAAAATGCTTCGTTCTCAGAAAAGACTGAAGTTTTGAAACCGAAATTTTTTATCTGCATAGTGTGTGTGAACGTATCAGACAGTAAACCCGTTATTTCTTCAGTATAGAATAGAATTGAACCGGTTATCATGTGATTTCTATGCAATTAATCATTGCTGCTAGCTAGTATCAGATCAAATAAGGTTCGTATTAATAAGCCAGTTCAGAGTTCAAGAATAAGGTTCAGTGCGCATGCGATTTTATCCCGATTTTATCACCTTCTTTTGTTAACGTTTGTGTGATTTTTAAATAACAAAAGAAGGTGATATAATCGGGATAAAATCGCATGCGCACTGAACCTTATTCTTAAATTCCGAACTGGCTTATTGAGAGAGCGCTTATTACTCGGGCCCTTCCGAAGGAAACCCGAGTTATAAAATGGGCTTTCTTTTCATTATTATTATTATTTTTTTGTTAGGCCACGAAATGCGAAGTATTTGATCATATCGGTACACACAATGTGAAGTATGTGACCTTCTCGAGTTTTGCCATGCGAGCCGGCTTCGCCAGATCATAGTTTGAATCGTCTGGATGTTATATTATTATGTCTCTGAAGCTAGAGAGCGAGGGTTTGATTTTCCAGTAGATTTTGTTTTGATAGCTAATGTCGCTTTGCTTGCTGCCTGACTGTCGTCACGCATCTAAACGAAGTCAAATTATGTCTTCTATACTTTGCATTGTACCGCTGTAATTGTGTGTTGTGGTAAGCTTATAACACTGATAGATCTTTATTTTGTTGAATTTTGAAATTATTGTATAAGTAAATCACTGATTTGAATGCCCAGAATCGGCAGGAAATATTGTGCATGATTGTTCGCCGAGTCACGCTGCGATGTCTAGTTTATTTTTAAAGCTTTATGGCACCAAATAAACTATTGTCATTGTCATTTCTATGATTCGCTGAGTTTGTGAAATCGATTTTACAAAGAAAGCATGTTCTACCGAGTCATCCATAATCACCAAAGGCTCCGTAAACAACATGGTTTCTTCACAAACCTTGTTAGCAGTTCGGGAGGTTAGGTTACAGCTGGTATGTCGTATTGTTTTCAAAATAACCACAATAATTCATAGATATATGGATTTATCAATCCATTACTAGTACTGCAAAGGGTTTAGAGATCTTCAGAACTTAGAACGAATCGAAGTGAGTTGATGATACACGCATGCAGTGAAGAGAACAGTTGTGAGGTTTTCACCGGACACCGAGCCGAGGTACCTAAACCCATCACACTTCATCCAAACACTGCATGTTTAATCACTCTGCGATGTCTAGTTTATGTATACGCTATTTGTATTTGTATGGATATATTTATGGTACCAAAAACAGATCATGCAGAGAGCTCATGTACCTATGAAAGAGTATTTTAAATATGTTTTCTTGATCAGACGATTCACTGAATTACTGATTGCTGTACCCATTTACGCGATGCTACTAGGGTATTTAAAATTTGGGGGGCCGGTAAAAATTATTTGTTGAGCGTTTTCGAAAGGGCTGGTACACGAACTCATCAAAAAGGCAAGGGTTTCGGTTGGCTGAAGACGGGGGCGATGATATTCGAACGCCTAATGAAGTAATTCCGAAAGTATGATTCGCTCAAACGGGTCAAATAGTTTCCGAGTGTATATCAAACTATTGTTCGCTCTAGGTTCGAAAACTAGAAGTGATGGGTCATCGTTATGTTAATAGAAGTGCTAACTCATCGTTCCAATCTCCATTGTCACGCAAATGTCATTGTCATAATGCCCGAGTGTACGCTCATTGAGCGTCTTGTTGGTTCTAGGTCCAGCTCCTTGAACATCCTCAGTTCACTAACGGTGAAAATTTGTGGGTGAACCTTGGTGCCGAGTTTACTAACGGATCGATTTGGGCCCACTCGCACGCCATCAAGAGCTTTGTTGCTATCGACCCCAAACCAGTGTTAAACAGTACTACTAAAGTACTACAGATGGAAAACGACGACGTATTGGTCGGCGGGTAAGTTGTGGTTAACGTTTTAAAAATGCATGCACTGACAGACTAACTAGCTGACTGACTGACTGACTGACTGACTGACTGACTGACTGACTGACTGACTGACTGACTGACTGACTGACTGACTGACTGACTGACTGACTGACTGACTGACTGACTGACTGACTGACTGACTGACTGACTGACTGACTGACTGACTGACTGACTGACTGACTGACTGACTGACTGACTGACTGACTGACTGACTGACTGGCTGACTGACTGACTGACTGACTGACTGACTGACTGACTGACTGACTGACTGACTGACTGACTGACTGACTGACTGACTGAATGACTGACTGGCTGGCTGACTGACTGACTGACTAACTGACTGACTAACTGACTGACTGACTGACTGACTGACTGACTGACTAACCCATCGACTGTCTAACTAGCTGGCTGATGGACTGACAGGTCCTGACAATCTGACTGACTGACTGACTGACTGTCTAATATTTGCCTACTGACGGGATGACTGACAGACTGACTGACGGATTGACTGACTGGATGACTCAGTCACTCACTTAGTTAATCCCTCTCTTTACCCAACTTATATTTAATTCCAGCTCTACAGTACACGTCCATTTTCGTCTTACGCACAACCCACACGAGTCCACAGCAACAGCAAACAGTGTCAACATCACCCTTCTTCACCCAGAATATCTAGTCTACAGTTCGATGGTAAAGAGTTCTGGGTCTGCTGTCAATGTGCAGTCCAACGGTCATTCTACAACCTCGAGAATTATGGCAGTAAGTAAATGGTCTACATATTGCTTAGTCGCTACCCTCCCCACTCTCAGAACGGCAAAAAATGTTTCATTATAGGGTGGGGTCGCGAGACAATTATTTAACACAACAAACAAATATGTCCAGAAAGTCCGATTGATTTTGCGCGCTCTTTTGTTAGGTTGGTGCGTTTAACTACCTGGATTCTGTCGATTTGAACTTTACTTTCACTATTGATCCGGCCAAAACCAAAGCCAAGGGAGAAATTCACAAAGCTTTTGTTGGCTTTGAGGTGGTCTTCGCCTACTCGTCACCCTTCTATGGCACTCCAAGAAGAGGATATATGAAGCGTCCACCCTACAACACGATTAAGTTTTACTCCGAACGTACGTTAACGTCTGTCATTCTAACACATCGAGCATTCGAGAAAAAGGTCTGAAACACTGAATTTTTAATGTTATTAGGTGACGCCTGCGATACGGCGCTTGGTATGGTCAGCGGTACCATCGCAGACAACATGCTTAGAAGCTCATCCGACTCTGTTGCTGGGTCGGTGGACAAGGGAAGGCTAAATGGAATCAAGGCTTGGATACCAACTAGTGCTTTGAAGTAAGTACCAGGCTACTACGTTATAGAAAAACACAGGAAACCCAAGGGTTATATGTTAGCCTTATAATCTTAGATCGAAAGGCCTCTGATATTTGGTAAGTACTGTACCGCATATATTTTCGCCTTGGTTACTTATTTGTTAATGTTGGGGGAGGGGAGCGGGACCCGGAGGGGTGGGGGAGGGGGGGGGGGGGGGGGGGGGGGGATCCCATACAGTACATACGCAATCAAGAGTCAAGGGTAGGGCGAACCAGTGATACTAATCACAATTAATAGTTTATTTATTTTCTTGTGACGAGGGTAAAAGGTGTGCTATTTCTTTTCTCGTAGACGTGATGGCAACCAGTTTATCGAGGTCAACCTGCAGACAATCAAGGAGATCAAGAGGATTTCCCTCAAAGGAAATGGCGACGGCGTGACTGGTTCCTATGTAAAGTGGTTTCGAGTGTTCTATAGTTTGGATTGCATACTATGGAAAACCTACAAGACAAAGAATAACGTGAAGGTAATAACAAAACCAGTTGGATATATAGCTAATTGCATAATCCGTTGTCGGGTTGAAAATCATGAAAGCTATGACCAAAAGGAATTCTGGGAAATTAAAACTCTCAAATAACACCGTCAAACCATCGATCTTTTTATCCAGACTTGTAGGATCTTAGTTAAATAGCT
The DNA here is from genome assembly GCA_033675265.1 of Actinostola sp. cb2023. Lineage (NCBI taxonomy): Eukaryota > Metazoa > Cnidaria > Anthozoa > Actiniaria > Actinostolidae > Actinostola > Actinostola sp. cb2023. The sequence goes on along the minus strand of JAUJYZ010001058.1, from coordinate 1,944,324 downwards.
CATATACCTTCAAAACTACGAGAACATTGAATATATCTGCATGTAATGTGGCTCATGAACTGATTTCCCATTCATCATTGCGGTCTCAGCTTCTATGATTTATGATTTTCAACCTGACAACGATTATGCAATTAGCTATATATATATATATATATAGATTAAATGTAGCGAAGAAGAAGAGACGCAGGCAACCTCTGACTGTTCCAAATAATGTATTAACGTTTCGGCAATTCAGCCTTCTTCAGAAAAAAAAAAAAAAAAAATGAATATGTACAGGATAAAATTGATAAAAATGTAAAGATTACCTACTGTGTTACAAGTATATATACGCTAAGGAAAACAAAGGATGATGTAACCAATCACCAGGGGAAAATGCCCAAAGGAAACCTAAAGGGACCAAGTTACATCATCCTTTGTCAAACCAACAATAATAAACGAGAAATATACGTGCGCATGCATGAATAGAAATCTAGATGAATAGTAGTAATGAGACCCTATGCCTGAAAATGAATTCTACGCTTAGACTTAAATTCCTGCCTTTTGTTGAGGCCTTCTGGGCGTAAAGTACGAAGCTGCGTTGCCCAGTAAGCTTCCCTGGTTAGCAGAATTCTATCGTAATCACTATCAGCCTGAAAATGTGTTATTTTTTCTATAACAATGAAGTTAAAGTCATTGAGATTATGCGGGCTATCATTAAAATGGATGGCTACTTCGCAATTTGTTTTCTTAGTAACAATAGAAGATTTGTGATTGCGAAAACGGACCTTAAATTGATTAGAAGTGGAACCGACATATTGAAGGTTGCATTTAGTACATGAAATAAGATAGATAACGTTGCTAGAAGTACAGCAAACAGATTGCCTAATCTTGTAGGTACGACCAGTGGAAAAACTCCTAAAACAATCAGACTGAACCAAGAAGTTTTTGCATAGGTCGCACCTCTTGCCACACTTGAAGCACCCGTGACTGGAACTGATTTACATTATTAGAAAGATCTTTTGTGGATCTAGAAGGTGCCAGTAATTCCTTAAGGTTCTTAGTTCTTCTAAAAGCTGTCATAATAGACTTAGGTGGAAAAATAGTATTAAGAACAGTAGAACTAAATGCAACCTTCAATATGTCGGTTCCACTTCTAATCAATTTAAGGTCCGTTTTCGCAATCACAAATCTTCTATTGTTACTAAGAAAACAAATTGCGAAGTAGCCATCCATTTTAATGATAGCCCGCATAATCTCAATGACTTTAACTTCATAGTTATAGAAAAAATAACACATTTTCAGGCTGATAGTGATTACGATAGAATTCTGCTAACCAGGGAAGCTTACTGGGCAACGCAGCTTCATACTTTACGCCCAGAAGGCCTCAACAAAAGGCAGGAATTTAAGTCTAAGCGTAGAATTCATTTTCAGGCATAGGGTCTCATTACTACTATTCATCTAGATTTCTATTCATACATGCGCACGTATATTTCTCGTTTATTATTGTTGGTTTGACAAAGGATGATGTAACTTGGTCCCTTTAGGTTTCCTTTGGGCATTTTCACCTGGTGATTGGTTACATCATCCTTTGTTTTCCTTAGCGTATATATACTTGTAACACAGTAGGTAATCTTTACATTTTTATCAATTTTATCCTGTACATATTCATTATTATATATTTTTTTCTGAAGAAGGCTGAATTGCCGAAACGTTAATACATTATTTGGAACAGTCAGAGGTTGCCTGCGTCTCTTCTTCTTCGCTACATTTAAACTATTTATATGGAGAGCAGACTGTGAATTCCTTCTGGAATCCTTCTACTGGAAGCTCGTCGTTGGCCTACCATTTCTCATATTCAAGTTTTTTATATATATATATATATATATATATATAGTTGAGGATAAATGGTGTAGACATCAAGCGATTCTGCCTATATATATATATATATATATGTAGAATAAAGGTAAAACCAAGACACCAACTTGTAACTTTGTACACTGTTTAATTGTACGTTTCGGCCATTCGGCCTTCATCAGCAAGACTGATTTGATCCGCGCGCAGCCAACCGCTAAATCATGTCCACTAGGTGACACAAGAAAACAAGAAAACAACAATAGCGCGCGTGCGCACATACAAAACGCGCGCTAAAAATGAACCCCAGGAACCTAGAACTAAAGTAAAACTATCACCAAAAAACTAAAGGATGACCCCTATACTGATCAAGAGATTGCTACTAACGCGAACCACCTCAGTCTGCATATATATATACAGCAATATGCAGAAATTCTGATCCTTTTGACTAAAATACATATATATCAAAGACCTACTTAAAATTATGGGATGGCTACGCTGATATTTTTTCATAAAGCCTCGCTGGCAGACAATTAGAAAAAAATATCAGCGTAGCCATCCCATGATTTTAAGTAGGTTTTTGATATATATATGTATTTTAGTCAAAAGGATCAGAATTTCTGCATATTGCTGTATATGAAATAATGAGGTTATTAATGCAACGAATTTGTTTAATGTGGGAGACATGTGTGAACCTAAGGCGTGGTAACTGTAACCGTCGATTCTAACCTGAGGAGAGGAGAGGAGAGGAGAGAGGAGAGGAGAGGAGAGGAGAGGAGAGGAGAGGAGAGGAGAGGAGAGGAGAGGAGAGGAGAGGAGAGGAATTAAAGCTAGGGAAAGGGGAAAGACGAAGGAACCATGAACGGTAATGGTAGGAAGATGCTAGGATAGCTAGTATAATAGAATATATGAAATATCGTATAATCCAGCTAATCATATCATTGTGCTTAGAACTACCTTTATCCTGTAGGTTCTCAAGGGTAATACAGGACCTGACAAAGTTGCCATGGTAACACTGGTTCCTTCCATCATAGCCAAGTGCATTCGTATCAACCCCAGATCGTACCACAAAGAGATTGCACTCAGATTTGAGCTGTATGGATGTGCGTCTTCCTTGTCTCCTGTTGCAAGTATGATATCATGCGACTAGCTAAGATGCGAGTGTACTTCTTTTCGTGTTCATTGAAGCGAGACAAGCCAGTATGCCATACATATCAATACACCCCTACCGGGTAATTCCTGGTAGATGGCTTTTGTTTTCCTGGCTAGTCTCCAGGCTCCGCCGTGAATGAATATGAGGAACGCGAAAGGAAGATATCACTGTTTGTAAATGTCTTCAGTTGAATGCTTTATTTATTTGTTATAAAAAAATTTCCAGCAAACTTGAACAGTCGTACGTATCTAGTGGATTCTACCACCAACTACATCTACATTTCCAGCGTACCAATGATAAGGTAATTCGTCGATGCATTCTGTAGGTCAGTCAGCGGTGATTCTACCAAACCCCACACCTACCCCCTTGGGATTTGTATTGCACAGCCATACCTCCTATACTACATCTTATCCCTACGTACTGTGAATTTATATATTTTATAAACATCGATTACACCTGCCTCAGGAGGGTTTTATTAGTCAGTACACCCCCCCCCCCCCCCCCCCCCCCCCCCCCCCCCCCCCCCCCCCCCCCCCCCCCTTTTAGTGGATTGCTATGATGGGTTTTTAAAAGCACTGATAATTTTCTTTGCATTGTTCTGGTCATAGGCAAGGTGGTCAAGCATGCTGCTATTTCTCTAAGGACAGCGGTGCCTCCTGGAATGGTAGGTTTTCTTCCCCGACTTTATTTCCCCATGCAACTCTCTGTCTAAGCCAGTAGCCTGGCCCTAAGGGGACGGGAGGGGGGGGGGGGGGGGGGGGTACAGGAGAATTTCTTCCCATTCCCCTTCTCTTCCCTAGCTCCCCCCTCCCCTTATGGCCAGGCTACGCAGGCTAAAGTTTCTACGATCAATTTTTTTTTACAGCCATCGATTACCACATCCTGAACATCAATTTTGTGAACCCTGCCACCAAGCATATCTATGGACAAGGCTTACGTAATACTTACTTTATGTGCCCGGCTGAGCCCAAAGGCAAATGCGATCTTATTCAAAAAGCTGAGTTCGACCAAGCAAAGGTAGCAGCTGGAGTACAGCTTGCCAAGAACGCAGACAAAATCACTGTCACTGACGACGCAAGCTCAAAGATACCTGCAAACGCAGATACGTTCGTCTTGGCGAACGGTAAAAAACTGGGAGGTAAGAATCTGATCTTTGTAGATTTTGTTGTGTCGACTTTTTTCCAGTACTATAGGTTTTCCTTCGTTTCTGAATTGTATTCGCCAATTATTATTTTTTACTTTTAAAATAAAAACCTTACACAAATTAAGTCTCAAAATTATCAAAGTCGGAGGATTAATCAAATACTTTAGTGGCTCTGGACAATGTGGGATCTGATCAAAAGTTAGAGCATGCGCAATAACCACATATATCAGTACCAAATTAAATGCGGAAAGTTTTTCCCCCTCGTTACATCTGATATATCAAGTGCATGGCAGCAGCTCTGCCAGTCAGCCTTCTTGTCCTCAGTTTTACAGTTACAACTTTTCAAAAATTGAAATCAGCTTTGTTTTTCGTTACCAGCCTCTCCATATGGCATCCACGTCTGGGAAAATTCGGCCTGGAACCTAAAGACTTCCTGGGTTCTCCAAGGTAAGTCCAACTAAAACAACCATTTTTAACTCGTGGATTATATATGTAATCCACGAGTTATAGGGATTTTGGAATCACTCACTCAATCAGCTGTAAACTTTCACTTTCATTACGTTGCCGCTGAAGTAATAAGTACATCGCAGGCTCACAATTGTGGGGAAGGGTTTGGTAATCCACGAGTTGGCCAACGGGTGCCTTTGATTTGGAGTGGGAATGAACTCACTAGTCGGAATGAACTCTGGGGCAACAGAGTTTAAGAGACGAATTAGAGAATTCCAAATATGGAATTCGGTTTCCAAATATGGAATTTGGTTGACAATAAGGAATTCGGTTGACAAATAGGGACTGAACTTGGTTGAAAGATTACCATTGACAGTTTGTCCAGTGATATTCGGTTTGATGTGTGACTAACTTTTTTGCAATCCTGTTTGTAACAGTGACAAACAACTCAGCATTGCTTTCCTTTGTTTCAGACTAAATGTGCACATCAACCAACCGGTGACCAGAATCATGGATTCAGCCGCTATTGAATTAACTAAATACTAACTAAATACTAACTAAACTGCACCAGCAGCTAGCACTGAAAATACACACGCTTGCATGCAAACAAGCCATAATGATCGAGAATACTGAACGCCACATCAGATAGCTCAAACCACAACATAATTTATTAGATACGTTTGTGGCAGCCATCTTGAAAATATGTAGCTGTTGCAAGGCAAAACATAGTCTCCTATATGCACCCTTTCTTAGTGTCGGGATCCCTGTGTTCAGGGATGCCGACACTAAGAACGGGTGCATAGGAGACTATAGGCAAAACAATGTCAAGACAGATTCATGATTCTTTTGGGTGACAGAAAGATGGCTTAGTATATCCTTAACAATTTTCTTTTGTAGCATTTCTACCTTTTTCTTATACCGGAGAAATAGCAAACACAAATCCCAGAGTTTGGAACATTTTGAGAAGCCGTTTTTGAAGGCATTTCTCGAATTGATGGCCGATATACTGTTGAGTAAAAATAATTTCTGCCTTGTCAGAATACAGTCAAACCCCTATTAAGCTGCCGACCCGAATTAAGCGACCAACCCCTATTAAGCGACCAATCCCTATTAAGCGACCAACCCCTATTAAGCGACCAACCCTATTAAGCGACCAACTCCTATTAAGCGACCAACCCCTATTAAGCGACCATTTATAAGCGGCCAACCGCTCTCAAATCCATTTGGATTGAGAGGGTGATAATAATAATAACAATAATAACATTGCATGCACTTGACCAGGAGCCCATAAGTAGGAGCATCCATGTCTATGTCACGGCGTTTGAACAAGTTTGACTAAACTTTGATCCCTGTTTTCTTTTAATGCTTTCTTTTGAGCATGCGCAGTAAGGACATTATATATTTACTTGAGCATGCGCAGTAAGAAGAACAAGACTATAAGCAATAGAGTAGTTCCATAGGAGCAAGGATGGCTTAGTTGGTTAGTGCGCGGCCTTCCAAGCGAGAGGGTACCCGGTTCGATTCTTCATGACCTCACATCCTCAGGGTAGCTTTAAATACCCGTAAGACGAAGCACTGATGGAGGGAGGGGAAAAAGGGCGCACCATCCGCCCCCCTGGAAGACAACTTTCGGGTGAAGGGACACGGACGTTTTATATTGACCTTTGACCAACTGTGCTGATATTTGCACGATTAGACAAAATTTTCCCGAAAAACGATAAAAAGAGGAGGAAAGTTTTTATACTATAAATTTATCAACACCTGTTTTTTTATTCTCCAATATGTTTATCGAAGGAATAGACAATATTTCACATACTTTATACGCCGCAACTACAAACGCCTTACTAAATAAGAATACAGATTAAATAGCAAAGTTTTCAGATTTACTAATACGCATGGACCGAATCTCAGTGACTCTTATGATAGTCACCAAGCATGCAATACACTAGTTATTTACACTTTGTTAATAATAAGCCACTTCACGCTGTCGTCCGCCATTTTGAATTGGGACAAACGCGGCAAAATTGATAGAAATCGGGATCACTTTGACTTGCCGTAACTCCGCTCGATTTTGTTGGATTTTCAAAATTTAAACTTCGATAATCAGCAGGCATGCATATCAGTTGTTGGAGTGAAAATAAGACCAATGTAGGTGTTTTAACTACCTTTTACGATTCAATCTTCTTTTCACGAATGGATCTTAAAATTTCGAGCTAATTTGCATATTCACGTGCCGAACGTTTTATTTTGAAAACAAAAATCTTTATTTCTCAATTTGTAGCCTTCCAATACCCATCATATTATAGGTCATAAATAACAAAGAAAACATTTTTTCTAAAATGGTAAGTTTTTAAGAATCCAACGAAATCGAGCGGAGTTACGGCAAATCAAAGTGATCCAGATTTCTATAAATTTTGCTGCGTTTGTCCCAATTCAAAATGGCGGACGACAGCGTGAAGTGGCTTATTATAGTAAAATACCTTGTATTATCACTATAATAAAGATTATATGCACGTTGATTGTTGTTATGGCGCAACCAACTTCGTGGGAGTCAGTCTTTAATCCAAGTTATTGTATTGTATTGTACCTGATTATCTAATCAGTTGGATGCTTAACTAATCCACGTTTTTATCTAATACTGGACGCTTAATTAATCCACGTTTTTATCTAATACTGGATGCTTAACTAATCCACGTTTTTATCTAATACTGGATGTTTAACTACGTACATTCTTCACCTGATGGACAGCAGCTTAGTCCTTGGACGTATTTTACATTATTGCATGCGAATGAGCAAATTGTGTTTCTTCTCCGTTTCCCGGCTGCAAAAGCGGATTTATTCGGTGGCTCCGGATGTCTTGGTATAACACAGGGTTCCCACTCAGTATGACTTTCACTTCATGGATTCCAATCCTTGACTTGTTATTTGTTAATCATCTTTTTACGTCCATTCGTTAGTTCGTTTGTGTTATAACTCGGAGGCGTCGTTGCGCGCGATGAAATAGTTCGCCTCGTCGTCACGTTGTCGTGAAGACGGTTCCACTGTAGACACAACACGTGCTTAAACCGTCGGCGGAAGTCTTCCGACACCAACGAGTATATGATTGGGTTGATGGAGCTGTTAGCTAACAGCAACAGCGTACAAACGTTATATATGGCCCAGATATACTCAAAGGCATTCACATCCACGAACACAGACACCATTCGAAAAACGTGAAATGGTAGCATGGTGCCGGAGAAAGCCAACACTACAGGAATAAGGATTTTGAGCGCTTTGGTATTCTGGTCGTCGTGTCGTTTGCACTTCCTGTCGCCGCTATACTTCCCTACCAGGTTCCTCATGTCCTTGTGCAGGGTTTTGCTGGCTCGAATCTTGCGCGCGATTTCTCTGTACGTCCACAAGATTATGGCCAGCGGTAGCACGTACCAGAAGAAGGAGAGTGAAAAAATGTAAAGAGGGAACGTGACTTGGATATTGGGCCAAAACGGGGTGCAATCAATGGTACCGTTGCCACGGATATCCACAGCAAACTCCATGACGAAGAACAATGGAAACACGATATCCACAAATGCAAACATCCAGATAAACAATATGACCCACTTGGCTGCACGAAGGGTCTTCTGCGCATGCATACTGCGCACGATGGCCTTGTATCTATCAATTGCTATAGCAACGATGGATCCAATGGAAACGCCGTAAAAGATATCAGACATCGGGTAGATTATCTTACAGATGAAGCTACCAAGAGGCCAGTGAAGTGGGTCCTCAGTCTTCACGAGGGTGAAGGGGTAACATATGGCTAAGATACCAAGATCTGCGATGGCCAAGTTCAAAATATAATAATTGACGGCCGTGCGTGACTTCCGGTTACATGACGTAATGATGACGACCAGGAGATTCCCGACGATTCCTACCGAACACATTATCGCGCTGAGACATAATCGGAATATTTCGACTACCTTCGGTTCAAGTTCGGAAGGTTCGGGTTGTCTCGAGAGAGTTCCGATGGACTCATTCGTACGATTCAGCAAGACCGATGTGATGTTTACTAAATCCATCGCTTGTAGCTAATCCGTCGAGGATTGAACGGTTTCTTCTTGTGATTTATCAGTACGACACACAAAAGATGACTCGCTTGGCTGAAGTCAGGAACCTGAGAGAAATGAAGTTTAATTAGTAAATAAAACACAAGAGTACTGGGTATAATTGAGAGTATTGAGACAGGAGCAGAATCAGGAAGTTTCAACATCGCTACGTCGGAAGAGAGTCGTCCTATAATGTAATTACACTGTTGATGAAAGAGAGTTTTCTTGTCAAATTACAAACTTCCAGTTTTCTGCCCACTTATTTAATTTCTATCAATGGAGTCATAATCAACTCGTCAGTAGTTTAATTGTCAGAACACTCTCCATGGTACCCGAATACTCTGAACATCAGATTCCCACACGGCAATCATGTAAATCAGTATGCAGTAATAGTACGCATATATTTTAAATTTTTATTTGTATATCAACTTATATTGTTATGCTACTGATGATTTTACCGTGTTTAAATAAACTATATGTATGTATCAATATGGCGTCACGCCTATTTTTAAATAGATTTATAAAATAACATATATATAACGCGCGCTCTGATTGGCTAAAAAGCTATGTGATATAAGAGCACATAAACATGGTTCATGACCTTGAACAACCTTGAAGCGATGCAGTAGATTTGATCGACCACAAAAGTATTTTTTTCTGTTGTCAAACATGTTTTATTTACTAAACAAAAGCCATAGAATTACAGTTTTTCTTGTTTAGTTAATAAGTTCAAGTTCTATGTAGATGTGAGTTTTGATGATTTTAAACCGAAAATTAATTTTGCAAGAATTCAAACACGGCAAGAAACAAACTCGACGAATTGTCCAATTAAGCTTATTGTTGTCCACGATAACGAAGAAAACTAAATATAACGGCTCAGTTTTCTCAATCACATACTAACCATTTTGTAAGTTATATAGCTACATATATTTTCTCAAGTGTACGACTGAAAATATCAAGAAAAGATAGCCGTATTTATACTCACAAAAGAGTGAAAACAGAGCGATTCTTGTAGCTACACGGCGGGCGGCGCCAGAACATTCATCTAGTAAAATATGTCAAAGAGAAAAAATATCTTGAAATGTCTCAGAAACGTCCATCGTTTATACATTCTTGTCGAGAAAAGCGATGAAAAGATTAAAAAATACGACAAAAACTGTGGATATTTGGCTACCTGACTTCGTGCTCCATTCATCAAGTTGTCAAATATTTCAGAAAGTTTGACGACTCTTCGTCATTGATCATGAATCGGCTCAGCTTTTCTCACTTTTCTTCGTGTTTCGTGTTCACAGAATACAAAAACAAAGTGTAACAAGCATTCTTCTGTAATTTTCTGACAGAAAATAGCATTCTTCAAAACGTTTTTCGTGTCAAAACACCAAACGGGGAAACGGCACACTGATGAAAGTTGTCGAGTCGCTTTGCCATTTGATTTCTTTCGTGAGATTTGATTGGATGATGGGCGATTTCTGATGCTTTTCAGGAGAATTGAAAATTTGATCAGTAAAATCTCGCGTAAATAAAGTTTTATACGAAAGAAATCCTTGCAGTTATTTTATAATTAAGCTTTATAAAATGGTTTTCCATGTTTTGTGCTCTTATATCAACACGCGGGATGTTGGGAGAACACACGAGAAAAGCTTTAAAATCACTCGCCGGAGGCTCGTGATTTTAAAGCTTTTCTCGTGTTCTCCCAACATCCCGCGTGTTGATATAAGAGCACAAAACATGGAAAACCATTTTATAAAGCTTAATGAGATGTCGTGGAGTATTGAAGGGAGCCGACTGTTAGGCTCCTCGGGAAGAGCAAAGTATATCTTCATGTGAAACACAGATGCTCTTTGCCAAACACGTTTGAATAGATCTCATGCATAATGACGTAATGTGACTACAACTACCAGAATGCTTTGCGCATCTTCTTTTGTGAGATAATTAGTACCCTTTGTCTGAGTGAATCGACGTGAATTGTTTATTCAAAAACTCATGCATAATTAATGAGCAATTCGTCCAATCAGAAGGACGAAATCCATCACGTGCATGTACCTTTATACCCGGTAATGCACTGCTTATTAGTATTCTTTATATAAAGAATTCTAATGAGGATGGCTTTATATATATTTAGAATATAGTCATACTCACTCGACCAATCAGCGCCAAGCATTTGTGCGCTCTATATCTTATAAAGTAACTAATAGGGCTTTAACAATGGACTCATTAGTATTCTCTATATAGAGAATACTAATAAAGCTCTTTGTTTTCTTTTGTTACAAAGCCTTATTAGTATTCTCTATATAGGGAATACTAATGACTAACTTAGAGAATACTAGAGTGCAAATATTATATCCATGAAATAGTTAACTAACTAAATAATACTAATAAATAGCACCAAATGCTTTATCATTGTTGTCTACTCAGTAGTAAAACTAGTAAAATGTTAATTAGTACTAAATGTTAGCGCTTATTTCACGGATATAATATTTGCACTCTAATATATAACGTGTACTAAGAAAAAAAACTATATACAAAAAATATTATAATACAATCTTAGTTTAATCTTCAAATACTATTCAAATATTATATCATAATCCAATAAATCGACAGTTATTTGGATTCGTTAAGCAGCTAGATTTAATACATGAATACTGATACAGAAATACAGATCATAACTATACTAAACACTAAAGAAACGTAGCGAGTCACACTCTTCAAAATGAAATCACAAACGAGTTTCTCCATGTTCTACAAGAAGTGTAGATGTACGGATATTCATCAGTCATCCAAGTTCTCCGTATGATTATTGCGATATAGGTAGCCCAATCTTTCAATATATTAAATGTCCACATCGTGCTTGAGTTTTCTTTGGTGTTCATTATTTCTCTCGTTTTTCAATTTCGTCCGTTCTAACTGCTTTGAAGAAACGTTGAGATTTCTGCTCTTCATTTTCACAACAAATATCGGCAATTTCTAGCTTTGCAAGCTTCGCATTTAAAAGCCTCAAGCTTCGGATATTCATCTTCACTCCACTGAAGTCACACACAACTGAAGAGCTTTGCATAAGCGTATGTGCATTTGAAATCAGTATTCCCGGCTTTGGGAAAGCAACAGACATGCAGCCAAAGAATACTCTCGTGAGTATGACTATATTCTAAAACGGTTAGAGAATTAATAAACACTCGTGCTTTATGGAATTTAGAGCGCCTCGCATTGATAGAAGGGCCACTCGGCGCTACGCGCCTTCTATCTACTGCTCGGAGCTCTAAATCCCATAAAGCACTCCCGTTATTCTCTAACCCTTACATAGCAATCCTCATTAGTATTCTTTATATAAAGAATACTAATAAGGGAAGGTTTCATATTGGTGTCGTATCATTGACCTCCCTGTTCCCTGTACGGAACGACATATATGTTTTCCCGGATAGATCGCTCCTTGGTCACACTTTCGGACCGTCGTTCAAATGTGGGATCTTTTTGAGAGTATTGATCAGCAGTATCGGTGCGCATGTGTGAGGCGTTAGAAGCAACACGATACTGCTATGTTTGTGTTTTCCTTGTTTTTAACTGAAATCATCCGAAAATGTATTATTTTGGAAGATCGTTTTTGAAGCTGTCCAATAAACTCGCAGATCGTGTTTTATCGGGTCTAAAACCACTTGGCTTCTCCTCGTGGTTTTAAACCCGATAAAACACTCCTGCTCGTTTATTAAACAGTACTTAAACAATACTTGGCTGCTAAAACTGAATTACGTAATTTACAATTGAATGAATTGTTTTTCTTACGCAATAGCGTATGTTTATTGTCGCTTTGATTCTGAATTTCACATTCTCTTCTGTTCGCCTTCTCGTTGCATGTCCCTACATGTTTTCAGTGGCGGATCCAGGGGGAGGCGGATCCAAGTGGCGGATCCAGGGGGAGGCGGATCCAAGTGGCGGATCCATGCCAATGTATGTCTGCTTGTTTGTTTGTTTGTTTGTTTATCTTGTGAAAATGAGTGACATGCACGCGGTGCAGTGATTACCATTATTATTATTATTTTATTTTTTATTTTTTATATTTATTTTTATATTTTTTATTTTTTAATACATTTTATTATCTTCAATACATATATTACAATACATTACAATACATTACAATACAAAAGGCTTACTTATTTACTAATACTTTCTGTAGTTTTTCGTATTTTCTTACATGTGTATGCATCTTACAAGTTTTTTTGGCTATTTCATATTCTATTCTTTCATTGATTACCATTATGTCTATCTCGTCTATCGTCTGTTTGTCCATCGTTTCTTTGTCAAGCAGCTAACAGGGTAACTTCAGTTGTAATCTGCGAAAATGCCGCAATTTTTCTTGCGTTCGCATTACGGTTTGTTAGATACAATCAAAGCCTAACCTTGACGTCAAGCTGACGATTACTTTGAAATAACTGTTTGGTGACGTAAAACCACAAGTAACGACAACGCAATGACGGTTGCGACATGCACACAAATTAAACCTACATAAATAGTTCAGAATCGCTCTCCTCTCGTCCTTCGGACTTCGAGACTCTGGAAGCAGGGTAATGCTGACCCAACACGGAGGAATCTATAGATTGCTTGGACCTCGTCCACACTAAAACGCTAGCCTGCGTTTTCCTATTGTTTCTGGTAATGAGCTGATTGTTTTCGATTCCCTTGAGGATAGCGAACAATTAATATAAAAACGATGCGTTTTCAAACGAAAACGGAGCAGTGAGCCTTTAGTTAGTTCCGACATACTGACGTATCATTCTTATGCCGTGTTTACACTTGAGCGCTCTACCAAGGTACAAATCAGAAAACTATTAGTAATGTAGTTCGTAAGGTCACCGCTCAACAAACAATAGTTTTCTGATTTGTACCTTGGTAGAGCGCTCAAGTGTAAACACGGCATTAGATAGATAGATGATTTAATAAATTTTAATATGCATACTGTCTCCAGGTAAATGGGTGTGGTGGAGGACGCCGGTGGTGTGGGCTGGTATATAATACAAGACTGCTTGTGTATAATACATGCAGAAGTTGTTGAACTCATTAACCTTTTTCATCGTAAAGCACCTTTACTAAACAAGCTTTCTGAGCACTAATTATGAATGACACTATGAATCCAAATGATTCGTTGTGAGTTAAATTAGAGGTGCATTTGAATTACGGAGTGAAAGAGCAGAAATTAAAACTGAAGATGAATTGGAGGACTATAGTGACATTAATAATATATCCGCGCGCAGAGTTTCTTACTGATTGACAAACTGATGAAGACTGTTGATTTACAGTCGAAACGTTTGAATAAAACAAAAAGTGTATTTTCAGTTTAAAATATAGTCATATTTAAATGCAGTGACTATATATTGGAAAAGTCAGACATATGAATTAAAAAAACTCTGAGAATCTACATCGTTTATTCACCGCCGGTGGATATAGCTTTTCTCCTTCCACCAGTTAGTGACCTTTAACTCTCCTCAGTTCCAGGAAAAGATGGTAGTACGAACAATGATCAATAGCTTAGTTGGTAGCTTTGTAAACATTGCACTTCAGTAGTCATATTTATTAATTCCGTAATATCGCTTCCTCGTAGTGTTTACCGATTCAGTTCTCAGTAGTTCTTTATTCATTTGGTATTTTTGCTCGGATGTTTAACCTTCGAAACTGGATATCTTAGAAACTGGTAAAGACTGAATCAGATTTGATTATGGCGTTTGCTCGATATTAGAAAACAACACTTAAAACTTCAGCAAAATACTTCATAATTAAGTTTTTATTACAGTCAGCTGCTCATAGTCATCTAAGATTTAACAACGATTAAACTAAGTAACTTAGAAAACGTACTGGCTGTTCACGTGCCTACACGAATGAGCTTAAAAACGATAATTCAACTCTGTCTGCTTTGGGTCCGGAGTGGCGTCTCAGAGTTCCGGTCTCTGACTGTGGATTCCACTAGGTTGATTAAATTTCGCAGAAAAATTGGCGCAAAACCAATCGAGAAAAAAACAAGAATCAGGATCAGTTCATCCACAACACATTTGATATTCCTCGGCTTAACTTCATGTTGAAGAATTATTAGTTCAAGGATCAAGTTACATGTGCAAAGAAAAAACGTTATTCAAACGAAAAATATCAGAAAACGAGAAAAATAATACTGAAACTGATAGCCATCTTGAAGTTACACTTCAATTTTTACCCTTTTTTGTAAGAAAGTTTACTTCGATTCTTCTTCGTTCAGCTTCTTCAGTCCACTTCAGACTGAGACGTGACGAACTTACTTCGTTCTTAATGTCCTTAAGATGTTTATAAATTGCCGAGTTTATTTTGTAAACAGTACTTTACAAGTTAAAGTTATTAGTAACTTCATGGAAACAAAGGAAACTGGAGAAAATAATAATCACAATTAATAACGATCAAAGACAGTGAATAAAATACCAGTCGAAAGTTACTGTATTTACATGTTAACTTTCCTAAATGTGCTGCGAAGATTCAAAACAAATGCTTGCAATAAAAATGTTTTTATCAGAGTCTCAGCGTTAAGTGTGTCCAGTAGGATATTCTTTATAAAAGGTTGTTATATAAAAAGGTTCTTACCAAAAAGCAAAGACAGTGTACCGCAAAAAAACCCTCTTGAGGTTAATTCACTCAAATGTTCGCACATAACAAAACCTTCACTGAAGACGAAAACAAATTCCAAGTGTGACACTTACCCGTTCATGGAAGTATCTATGGTGTAAGTTATTCAGTCGAAGCGGATTGCGACATTCTCTTCTCTCTTGTTTGCGATTAATAAACGAAAACTCTCGCAGGAAACACGTCTCAATTAAACGATATTTTCTGGAAAAGTCCTGCTTGATTTGCATATTGATCAACTCCCAAATCTAAGGTGTCAGTGATAAAATAATATGGTGAATTTGCTAGCTCTATTTTAAAAATTCATGTGAGACAGAAGTTAAGGGGGGCTTTACACAATCGACTGTACTACAACTTCTACGATACAAAATCAGACCTCGGACGAATTCTTTCCCAAAACTGGAAATTGTGGCCCAACTTTACCTGCACAAATCATCAATCTTAAATTAAGGCTTTGTACCAGGGCAAATTACGGGTGCGTTCGATTGACCTTATTCCAGAATAGGAATACACAGAATAACATCCCTAAATCGCTGTGACGCAGCTACTGTCCACTGTAAGATAAAACGATTCCTTAGATGTTGTATCATAATAAAGTTACAAGGAACAGTTTGAAATTTTAAATGTGCTGAAATAAAAGCATCCAAGTGTTTATTCCGTGTATTCCTATTCTGGAATAGGGTCAATCGAACGCACCCTAAATTGAAGACTGAGTAAGTTCAAAGCATAGCGAATAACTAGAAGACAACAATTAAAGACAATGATTAAAACTGGGGTAAATGAAGACGAGATTATCGAAGAAGCATCTAATTCAAATTAAAAATGAACAGTGACATTTATAGAAATCGCAGCGAGTTTAAAAAAATTAGAAAACAATTAAATAAGTTTTACAATTAAGGAAAATGTAATCCTTCCGTAAGCGCAGTCCGCAATCACCAAATACACTTCAAACTCCAACGCCAGTAATTCACTGAATCAAGTTTTCTTTAGAATTTCTATCATATCCCATGTAATTATTATCAGATAAAGATCCTACGGCAGATCCCGCTTCTGTCAAGTAGTCATTCTGGCAAATAGAGGCTAATACACCACATAAACCACTACTATATACAACACAACCGTGGCCATATTGACTAACATTTGCAGTTTTTTGTGAAGAATTTCGGTAGATTTTAGGACCTTCGCAAAATGTAAAAATTAACCGAAAAGATATTTCTAAAACTAGTGGGAAGTTAACCTAGACAATGCAATCATAATATTGGTTTACTGCGCGATTACCCAACGCTATTCATGCAATTTGCAATGGAAATCGTTTCAACTGATGATAAAGTCGAAGTGAAAGCTCAGTAAACAGATATTTCAACATGATTGCTAGCTTTTGACATGAATCGGGGAGTATAAACTTTCGCTTGTGTAGTTAAAAGATCAATACCACAACGGCAAAGGTGAGCAACACCGCCCAAAGTTGTTTGAAAGATATCTGAGGTATAAAGGGAGAGTGTAGGTCAGTGCCTCTGGGACCAGGGTACTGATTTTCAACAAAAAAGCCGGATGAAATTGAGAAAACATAGATTATTTCATACTTACATTAACACTGTGCTGCGGTTAACTTGTGTGTGAATGGATTGGAGCAGTTGTTTGTTATTATAATTGTGGCCAGTATATATATATATATATATGATCCTATGCCTTTGTATGCTTACGATCGACGCTATACAACTCACGTAACTAGCAAATGACGACAATTTTTGAATATATATATAGCTAATTGCATAATCGTTGCCGGATTGAAATTCATGAAAGCTATGACCAAAAGGAATTCTGGGAAATTAAAACTCTCAAATAACACCGTCAAATCATCGACCTTTTTATCCAGACTTGTAGGATCTTAGTTAAATAGCTCATATAGTCTTCAAAACTACGAGGACATTGAATATATCTGTATGTAATGCGGGTCATGAACTGATTTCCCATCCATCCTTGCGGTCTCAGCTTCTATGATTTATGATTTTCAACCCGATAACGATTATGCAATTAGCTATAGATGACATGGACGTATAGCGGTTACAAGAAGCTTTTAGTGTCGTCATGACGACCTAAACTGACTTAAGGCTACAATAAACAGGCTTTTTAATTCTAAAAATTACATTTTAAACTATAAAAAATACGAACGATTCCGCCTTTTGTACCAAAACTCGACGCCTTCGAGTCCCACTGAATATTTTAACCATTTTTTCTGAAGGCAAAAAAAATTGGTTTGCGGGCGAACCCGGCGCCTTCTACCTGTGAGGAAGTGTTTGTGTACTGGTTTCCCGCCCAAAAAAAACTCGGCTTGTAGCTAAGTAACATCGGCAAACTTACCAGACTCAAATATCTGCGAGTGAAGTCCTACTGTCCTATACCCTTCTGTAACTGACACTAAGTCAAATTTGTATATTTTATATATAGCGCCGGTGCCACCTGGTATTAAATAACAAATTGCCATTAGCAAGGTAGCCAGGCCTTGTGCCACTTTGTATGGCCTATATGGAACAACAACTATCACAAATAACATATGAGTAAGTTGCCTGATATATTTTCTGTTTCTCCTTTCTTTATTTCTAGGGCCAACGCCCAGAAGAACTTTATGGGTATCTTTAGAGCTACACTTTAACTTTCCCTCATTGTCTATCAATACACAAATATACTAAGATAACACTATAGACTACTAGAACAGCTGGTCATATCAGTCGTTAAAGCTCAAATTTGTAACTGTCGTGTGTTTTACCTTCTTTAAATAAAGTTCATTCATTCATTCATTCATTCATTCAAATAACCAAATAACTCAAAATTAAGTTACAGCCTTCGCTCGGCTTATCAGGAGTAAATGCTGTGATTTCAGTCAAAGGTTTGACTGGTTTTAACTCTTTACTTTACTAGTTGCACAATCCACTCGGCTCTTCTAGTTCAATCTATCTAAGCAAATAGATTACCCACCATAAAACCGTAAATCTAACCACACACGATTCAGAGTCGATTAGCTAGCTTATATTATATTTTTACCCCCAAAAGTTTGGATTGGCTGACAGCTATCTACTTTATGATC
Organism: Actinostola sp. cb2023; assembly: GCA_033675265.1. Classification (NCBI taxonomy): domain Eukaryota; kingdom Metazoa; phylum Cnidaria; class Anthozoa; order Actiniaria; family Actinostolidae; genus Actinostola; species Actinostola sp. cb2023. The sequence goes on along the minus strand of JAUJYZ010001058.1, from coordinate 1,925,950 downwards.
ATCATTTTATGTTAGTCATATTATATCTCAGTAACTGATATCTTTAATCTCTTTGTACATTGTTGGAAAGATAAGAGTGTAAATACACCTTGAGTTGAGTTGGCTAAAGCAATCCATTGGTAGTCTCTTCTATCGATTTAAGAAAATAATGACTACTTTTTTAAGAATTTGGAAAATGAAATAGTATTCGGTCTGAAGGTACCAGAGCCATGCACTCCGTATTGTACAAACAGGAACATAAGCTCACTTTGTAAAGCGCGCTTGGTTTGTGAAAACATCTCTCAAACTAAATCTGATACCGTGGGAAAAATAAAATATAAAAGTCTGTTTATGGCCTGTTATTTCTAAATCAAATGTTAAGTTTTTGTTTTTAAATTAAAAAGTACTTCATAACAAAAGTGTTCATTTTTGTCGTGTTGTACAAGAATTTCTTACCCGTTTTTCTTTTCGTGGACTTTTCCTGTCTGGATTTTGCACAAAATATGCCCTTACTGCATATGCTTTAATAACTGAACGGTAACTATATTCAATCACTCCCTCATGATCATGCAGTCTAGCACATATTCATTCCTCGCATTTCACTTGCATCCCATTTTATTCCATTTCTCATCTCATCCAATCTCATTCCCTTTATCTCATTTTCTCCAATTTAGTTTTTTTTTCTCATCTCCTAATCATTTATTCATTTGTGAATTTACAATTAGTCTAGTTAGGACCGACTTGGCTCGCTTTCATATGCATAGTAGGACCTAAGTAGGATGTCTTAATCCTACAATACTGGTTCTCGACCAATTATAGATGTCCTTGAAAAAAAGTTTTTAAGAAATAAAGGATTATTATTAATTGAACAAGATAAACTCAGAATTGATAAACTGAAGAACTAGTGACAAGATAATCTCAGAAGTGTCCTGAGAAAGGTATAGATAAAACAAGAATAATACTCCAGCGAAGATGTATGATTTTCAAGAAAACGCACTGTCAATAAATACATATTAAAACGCTTTCTCTTCATACGTTAGAACTAATGCTAGCTACGATATGTATGCATATATCTGCTTAGAAACGTATCAAAAATGCGCTCGTTTCTTTGTCTATCTCTTTTGGAAATTTGATGTTGAAAACACGAAAAAAAAAGAAGAGAAAACAATTACTTAGTACCCTGGCGCTTTTAGGTCTCGGAATATAAACCATACTCTTATATCCCAACACCATAAATACCATACTACAACATATTAGCATTGCCACATAACTCCCCATAACTGAATGTATAATGAGCTGGCACTGCTTACTGGGTCTTTTAATACTCATGTTTACTGGACTGGATGTACTTCCATCTTGATGTAATAGAGGAGTATTATTCGACTATTATTATTATACTCTATGCCCTATTTTTCTGTCGCACATATGACGAATAAACGTTGCGGTGAACCTCGATCGACGTCTGGAAATTTGGACAAAATTTCTTGCGCGTCACTTTTCAACGCAATTAGACACTTCCTGGCTAGGTTTTGAGTCTGTGTTTGTAAGATACACCATGGCATTCACTTCATTCATTACTGACTATGTCAGAGCACTATTGACTAACACTGTATACATGGGCGCTCAAACTGTCACCGTAGAAGCCCGTGTTTGATGGTTTCGTAAGTATAGGTTGGTTTACGGGGAGCGCAGTTTGACGCCCTGTGGGTTGGAGGGCTTTTAACTGCTTTTTTTGAAGTCAAATAACATTAAACCACTTGACACAAGCTGACCAAATATATAATCATTTGTCAACAAGTCGTCACACTCTTCAATTAAAATCGGACTAACGTAACTCAACACAAATACACTTGAGAGACGGTGGGATTGGAATACATGATACCCCGATGATACATGCCTTCTATCCATAAACCTCCCGGCCTTTAGACATTCACTGGAAATGTCATAGTATATCTAAGGAAAAGGGTAGCATTAGTTATAGATCATGTGTGTGCTCACTTCTCGCGCGCGTACACATTTCACAACACTTTTTCTTGGCGTCATTTAAGACCTACGTGCGTAAGAAACTATCGCTTTGACTTTAGGACATATTTTTCTGTTTTACTCTTTGTTTAATTCGTCTAACTTATATTGTGTATTTTAAGAACATGTTTTTTTTGAAAATCGCAAAATTAATTCAAGTGTCGCGTATAAAAATGGATGTATAATGAGATAAAGTCATTTGATGGAATCTGTCAAAACGATCTATCTTGTGCAGATCCGGCCGGCTCGAACAACTGATCCATGCAGGGACCCAATGCCCTTTGAAAATGACATTATCTGAATGTATGAACCTTGTGCAGAAATAGATGATTATTAATCCAAACAACCTGTACTGATGTGTGAAGGAAAAAAACAAAACACACTTGGGCCAACACACTTGCCTGGCAACCCCCTGGCAACCTTAATACTAAAAAGGTAATGAGACCTAATGAGTCCATTCTAAAACTACGCTTCAACTGAATATTCTGTAAGTGTACTCACCAATATGAATTACACACAGCACACTCGAAAGTACAATTGTATTCCAGCAATAGTACTACTAGTAGTACTATTCGACCCGGCTTCGATAGTTTCCGGCGGCTTTCTGGACGCAGATTGCGGCGGTACTTCGCATCCAGTGTCCAGATTGCATCAATTTAGACCTTGGACCGGTGTACTTCATTATGTAATTTTATATATCAGCGAACACCTGATTATTACTGATAACCCTCTCCTCCCTTCCTCCATGCCAGCAAGGCTTGCAGACATCTCAGAGAAGGGGAAGATGATGAGCTAGTCAGACTTTTTTTTATAAAACCAAGGAACAGACCAGTTCTAGTTTGCCATGGTATTGTCCATTTTGCCAGCCAGAGAAAATGTCTGATGTCGAGTGGATATTTTGTAGAGTCGATCTATCTGGAATACATTGAGTAAGATCTCATTTTACAGCTTGTTATGATTCTGAACTGCTTCAATCTACAGTAGTGACATATTGAGTCAGGGCTGAGCTTGATATATATATGTCAATCATCAGTAGAAATTTCGATAGAAAGACGCGGTTTCTGGCAGCAATTTGTAGCGGCTCTGTCTTCTTTCCTCCTCCCTCCCCGTTTGTTTCGGGTCGATCCGAAAACTCACCCGAAATCAGATAAAGCTCACGAAATCTATTAATTTTGGTGTTATATTTCGGGAAGTTCGATGCGAGACTCACAATTAGTGTCGCAGATGTTTTCTTTGTTCCGTCAGAACCATAATCCTTTGCGAACCCAAATCACTGACGCTTGTGTATGGTGGTTTAAAGTGCTCCTAACCCCTTTTACAATTGTATTAAAAATTGAATGTACATGAACTGATCAGCTATAGTATTAAGTTTTTTCTTTGTTTGAATCTTGCATTTAGGAGTTATGGAGGTTTGAAATCTGGATATGCAAATCAGATGACGTCACCCCGGGGCTCATTTATTATACAAAAACGCCCTTGTGCAAATTATTAACATTTTTGAACTTGTAAAATATTTTTACAAACTATATAAATGATTTCATATAAAATTTTCCCCCATATCGGGGAAGAGATCTACTGAAAACAATGAAATAAGTTAGGTAAAAAGCCCGGGGTGACGTCATCGAATTAAAATATCGAGATTTCAAACAATTTCTATAACTCCTAAATGCGAAGCTCAAATGAAAAAACACTTAACCATATAGCTGATCAGTTCATGAACATTCAATTTTTAATACAATTGTAAAGGGGGTTAGGAGCACTTTAAGCGCGCAACGAATTGTGGTGAATACGGTCTGAGTACTGATCCTCCATTTTTTCTGTACAGTGAAAGAAAGCGACCACTTTCCGTAAGCGGCTAACTAGCCTCAATGCAATGGAGTTTGGAGATAAGGCTCCAACTGAGCAAACCGAGCCGGGCGGTCGATCAACTACTGGCTACAAAGTGGTACGTACTGAAGTGAGCCTGCGTAGCGGCCCTAAGGGGCAGGAGATTGGGGAAAAGGGAGATTTGGGAGAGGAGGGGAGGGGTTAGGACGGATTCTCCTCCCCCCTCCTCCTCTTCCGCTCCCCTCCCCCCTCCTCTCCCCAATCCCCCTCATTTCCTTCCCCGATCCCCTGCCCCTTCCCTTGTACTGAAGTGGAAACTGAAGTAGTTCCGCTTGAAACACAGTAATGTTCGCTATAATCCACATATTAAATCAAAAGCATATGGGTCAAAATAAGTAGGTAAGTAAAGAACTAGATAAGAAGCGATTAAGACAAGTAGGTCTTTGAATTGTACTGATTGCGGACAAAGATTCTAAAATTATCTCCGAGTCAATCGTGATATCAAAAGCAACTTCGAGGATCTTTAATCACAAAGTAATAAAGTGAAAATAGGTGTTCGATTGATGATTCTGAAAGACAGATAATCCGGCCATACAACTGAAATTATATTAGAGTATTAGAAGGTATAGGGAAGTGGAATAGCACGTGTAAATGTACACACGTTTTTGGCGTTGCTTGGCGACACAAACGGCTGCGAAGAAGCGAACAAAGTACACCGACGACTATATATTAAACGAGATAACTGGTGTCAAAGATGGGAAATTAAATCCTTATCAGTGTAATGACTATGTGCACACCGTCCTCTTTCGCAACCGTTTTAGCGTTGCTAGGCGACACAAACGGCTGCGAAGAAGCCAACAAAAAGGGTACTGACATCGACTACTGTAACTTGTCTAATGACTATTAGCAATGACTAAAAAGCATTACTCCAATAGACAGCAGGATGAAGACGTTCAATAGAAGTCGATCTATTGTACGTTATTTTATTGCACGGTACGATTTTGACTTACAACTGTCACATGCAATCTGAGTACAACACGAAGGGCTTCGTGTAAATCAACCATTGGCTAGTTACGTTGTAGGGTTTTGAAACATGCTTTATATAAGTAGCTAAAGATAATAGAAAATAGCGTTTTATGTGACAAGTTTAATTTCTACTGAGGGTCGGACAGTGGGGAACACATAGCTACAATGATTGAAGACTGAAGAATTCAAAACACCGACTGAGTGGACAACACATATACAAGTCCAAAAAACACAACGCGCAGCATTTTCTGAAGAAGAAATGTAACTGTACGAGTGTCATGTAGAAAGAAACTTGAACGCCGTGTAAATAAACACTAAATATACTGACGTTTCGGGCCGCGTTAGTCCGCTTTGTCGCAGTAAAATGACAACTCTAAATATATCTACATCTGCCATGAAAATAACTATTTTTTTTAAAAGAGACGCCTACTTCCAGATTTATTAAAATGTATGAAACTATAACGAAAATGGTCAGAAAACAATGCCATGTGTGGCTATGGCGAGTGTAACCGTCCCATTGCGTTAGAAAAAGGAACCTCTGGGGAAACTGAAGACCGCGAATACTTCACTATGAATAAACAGTAAGAACGACTTGCTATCATGCAAATGACTTTCTAATGACTTTCTAATGTTATATTGGTGACTGAATTCAAGCCACTTTAAGAAAGAAATGATGTGTTTTTGTGGTCGAGTATAACATCTCTCCGCAGTCTAATAGTCTTGTTAAGCTGCTTGGCACACTAGTCCTTTGCTTCCTATACTTAAAAGTCTGTCTAAATGAACCGCATTACTCTCGAACAACATCATGCACGTTCATTATGGTTAAATATGAATGTCATTTGTTTTAGAAATTATGGTACACCTATTTCAATAAATGTTGATAACGGTCGATCTGAATTGGATCATGGTTGCCGAAACTTTTAACTCGTTCGAATACCAAGCGTGATTCCAAGCTTGAGGTCAACTCAAGCATGTTAAGGCCTGGGTCGGCTTCAGAGGATAGGGGAAAATCACATTAATTTGAATATCTCATTCGTATTTTCTCGTGGAAAGCTGAACTTTTAGTTTCCGAGGACGATTTTAGGCAGGTTAGTGTCGACTTCTAGTAGTCACGTGACCTTTAAGGCAGAAAAACACAAATTTCAAAATGGGCCGACTTTATCACTCTTATTAGCAGTTATAATCATCAACAATAAGGAGACGAACAAGAAACCGTCTGGAATGGATATCCACACTATTACAGTAAAGAGAAAATAAAATAAATGTTAATTTTTGATTTGGTCACGTGAACTGTTTTGTAAATTATGCCCTTAACTACGGGGGACAACCATTCCAGGCAGAATTTCAAAGACCACTATGAATGTCATTTGATAACATGTTATTCGTTATTCTGCAAACAGTTTCTATACGGCCCATTTTCAACTGAATCAGTTTTCTGAAGTTCTTGACCACGTGCTTTGTCACGTGGCTTTATGCATATGACATTTTCAAGAACACCTGAAATTAAGTGGAATTACATCTGGTCAAGTTTTAGCTTGGTGGAATATTCCTCCAAATACTAAAACAATACTGATTTTATGAATGATTTTCCGGCCGAAAAACCAGCAAAGAACATTTATAATGAGTGGCTTTCATCACAAAACGTCCTGCTTCGAAAAAGTTGGGAAAAATAACGTAAATGATGAAGTCAAATTTAATTGTTTTACATGTTGATTACTAATGATTCAACGACGGTGGTGAAGTAGGAACTGAGTCATGTTGAATACGGCCCGTATTGTTTTACAAATGTAAAGTCAGGCGCTTCAACCAAACTATTCCCTTGGATTCGACATTCATATTCTTACTAGAGATACACGCAGTGTTTACCAGGTGATTGAAAAGTTTAGTTAAACCTAAATCGGCCAACATCGTAACGACGAATTAAAGGTAAAAACAGGAGGCGAGAACTAAGGTTTAAACATCATATAATTTAGAAGACTGACCTACCTTATAGTCGAGTCAATTTTCAATTGGCGAAAATACTCTCCACTGTATCGCCCACAGTAAATGAAATTCACCTGAAAGAGAGATTCAGTTTCAATGAAAAGTCACATCGCAAAGTATATAATCGTGCAATTATGAACAATTGCCTTATATATAATCGTCCTGTCCACTTAGGATAACACCCCCAACATCACTTTAGGAAGTCTGACGCAATATAGAACCAAGAATGATCGAGATATCAGAAGAGATCAAATCAATACCGCTTCTTTTAGCGAGGTGACCAAACAATGACTGGCCGTATCAACTATGCACTGTAACAGCTGTCGAGTGCGTGGAACGGCTGTTTTGGGTTCTGAAATGGTGTGGTACTTGAATTGGTTTGGACTAAGAATGGTACCCTAGCTATATTACTATCTACTGATTATATGGTGCTTACACTTAGTATATCCATATTAAGACATCATAATTGACTATAAAAAGTAGTGATAAAAAAGAAGAACGTTTCGACATCTTCAAGAAATCATTGTCCAGTTCAAGTAGTAATAATAATAATAATAATAATAATAATAATAATAATAATAATAATAATAATAATAATAATAATAATAATAATAATAATAATAATAATAATAATAATAATAATAATAATAATAATAATAATAATAATAATAATAATAATAATAATAATAATAATAATAATAATAATAATATCAACTATATTTATATAGCGCAATATTAACAATTCAAAGCGCTTCACAAAAAAAGAAAAAAGAAAAAAAGAATGTCCTATAAACTAGAAAGGTCAAGAAATATATATATATTATATACAGTCATTTGCAAAAATTCTCTGGCCGCTACGAAATATCAATATATCGGGTGCATTATGGGTAATTAAATAATCGAAAATTCCCCTTAAAGCAGGTTAACGCCAGTAAAGTTGGTAGAAATATTTATTATAATGTTTATTTTAGTCTTACGTTTGTTGTTTGTACATTTTACTTCATTTAATAAGTTAGGAAACTGAAAATAGTATTATTTAATTACCCATAATGCACCCGATATATTGATATATTGATATATCGTGGCGGCCAGAATTTTTGCAAATGACTGTATATAATATTTTGTTAATTTAGTGTCCCAATTAGCTATAAACTAAATACCTTGACACTCTATCAATCCCTGGAGATTTAAAGTACAAAGACGCAGCGGCCATGTTGGTGGTACAAACAAGCCAGAAGCTAATGAGCAATGCTTTGTTATCGGGCACCAACATGGCCGCCATTACTATTAATAATAATTATTAAATTATTTTAAATCACTTATTTATATTTAACAAATAGAAAACGTTTCCCGTGTTTACATAGCCTGATATAAACACGAGGGAAGTTTGGGAGAAGTCGAGAGCAATTGTGTAAAACCGAGCCGTAGGCGTGTTTATATCAGGCTATGTAAACACGGGAAACGTTTTCTATTTGTTTTATAAAATAACTGCAAGGATTTCTTTCGTAAAACTCCTTTATTTACGCGAGATTTTAGTCAGGGGGATCAAAATTTCAATTCTCCTGAAAAGCGTCAGAAATCGCCCAACATCCAATCAAATCTCACGAAAGAAATCAAAATGGCAAAGCGACTCGAACTTTTATCTGTGCCGTTTACTGTTTTGACACGAAAAACGATTTGAAGAATGCTTTAATTTTCTGTCAGAAAATTAACACGAAACACGAAGAAAAGTGAGAAAAGCTGAGCCGAATCACGATCAATGACAAAGAGTCGTCAAACTTTCTGAAATATTTGACAACTTGATGAATGGAGCACGAAGTCAGGTAGCCAAATATCTACAGTTTTTGTCGTATTTTTGAATCTTTTCGTCGCTTTTCTCGACAAGAATGTATAAACGATGGACGTTTCTGAGACATTTCAAGATAATTTTTCTCTTTGACATATTTTACTAGAGATATGAATGTTCAGGTGAACCCGCCGTGTAGCTACAAGAATCGCTCTAGTCGGTTTTCACTGTTTTGTGAGTATAAATACGGCTATATTTTCTTGATATTTTCAGTCGTATACTTGAGAAAATATAAGTTATGTGTAGCTATATAACTTACAACATGGTTAGTATGTGATTGAGAAAACTGAACCGTTATATTTAGCTTTCTTCGTTATTGTGGACAAAAATAATTGGACGATTCGTCGAGTTTCTTGCCGGCGTGTTTGAACTTGAAGCTCAAATGCAATTCTTGCAAAATTACTTAAAGTGCTACTTGGACGAAAATGGGATGAAATTTAATTTAGCTGAAACTTCACTGAAATAATCTCAAAGAGCCATACCATTACTGGTTAACTGTGTTTTCTCAAAATTCCTATGGGAAGTATTACATTTTTATGAGTCTTTAGAAGTGTCAGTGAGGTCATCTACTCAACCTCAACACAGCTTCGCTCCATACATTTCTTTGTGTTTAGTTTCTTGAATTATTTTATTTCTATGAAGCTAAAAGTTTGGGTGAAGGAGTTTTCTTACATTATTTGTGCTTAGGATTGATTGTCTGACCAGTTGTCTTCAATGCAGAGCTGTTATCTGAACAAAACATTGAGATATTTTGACACACAAAATACAAAGAAATGTATGGAGCTGAATGTTGGGTTGAGTAGATGACGTCACTGACACCTCTAAAGATTCATAAAAATATAGTACTTCCCTCTGGAATATCGAAAAAAGATTTTAACTAGTTATTAGTAGACCCTTGAAGAATTATTCAATGAAGTTTCAGCTAAATTAAATTTCGATCGATGTTCGTCCAAGTAGCACTTTAAATAATTTTCGGTTTAAAATCATCAAAATCACATCTACATAGAACTTGAACTTAATTTAACAAGAAAAACTGTGAGTCTATGGCTTTTACTTAGTAAATAATACATGTTTGACAACAGAAAAAAATACATTTGTGGTCAGTTATTTTTACAATCAAATCCACTGCATCGCTTCAAGGTTGTTCAAGGTTGTTCAAGGTCATGAACCATGTTTACATAGCCTCATATCAACATAGTAATTAACCAATCAGAGCGCGCGTTATATCTAAATTATTTTATAAATGGAATTAATAAAAAATACGTGAACACTAATGATAATTTCGTTGTCACTTGTATAAATAATTAAAACTCAAGTATGTTTGTAATCAACTGTCTTCTAAGCCCAATTCAATTTGTAAGATTTTGTTGTACTTGAATTCATGAAATTGCACGGAAAACTCAGTTACACACATATGTACTAACAGCTTCAGGGCCGTGCATAACCCAAAATTCAAGGGGGGGGGGGGGGGGGGGGGGGGGGGGGGGGGGGGGGGTACGTATTTAACAGCAAAAATATAGCTAAAAATAGTACAGTTCTCAGTACTTTTTGGTATCTTTTTCGCCTTGCCAGGGGGGTGGACAACTGCCCCCCCCCTGCCCCTGTGCTGTGTACGGCCCTGAGCTTTATTTGATTTCATAGTTAGTAGCATCCTCGCGGCGCTATTAAAACATCCAATGTTTCTCTATGGTAGACGGAGATTTTCAAGCCATTCGCAGAAGCAATCGTTACTAACTAAGGGCCATTTCTATTGCGATTCCGTGCATGGGTTTCCAAATACTCAGTGTTTTATTTGAGAACGTTAACGAAGCACACTAACGATATCATCACCAATGTATTGTTATACTGTATTGCGCCTTTGGAAACGTGGAAAAGGCACTTTATCAATAAAATTAGTACTATATAATTTATATAAGAAGAAGACAAATGAGGGTTTATCACATAATTTCAAAACTCATTGGACAAAAAATGATTATCATAGCTGGAAAGAGCTCGTTGAAAGTAGTAAAACTGTGAAGTTTAGAAAAGATCGCTTCACAAATTGCGAAGATATAATTTTCAAAAATCTAAATTTTATATGAAAACCTTTGGAAATTTACGCTTGGAGGCAACTCTTGCCTCCAACAAAGGTTTTCATACAAAATCTTTATTTTTGAAAATTCATATCTTCGCAATTTGTGAAGCGATCTTTTCCAAACTTCACATTTTTACTAATTTCAACGAGCTCTTTCCAGTTATAATAATCATTTTTTTGTCCTGAGTTTTGAAATTGCATGATAAACCCTCATTACATCTATTATGATATGCACCTATGCGCACTCCACATTTATGATAGCTACAAAACATAAAATCAATCAATCGATCAATCAATCAATAAAAGGCACGTGGGTTTTAAAGGTGGGTTTGAAGTTTGCACTTACAGTCTTTGCTCTGCAAACTTAATTGGTTTGCAATTTGAAAAGGTTTCCCTGACACTTCAAAGATGTACACTTTACAGTAATCCTGGCACCTACGAGTGTTTTTGTCAATTTGAACGTGAATCCATGAAGTCGCACGGAAAAGTTCCATCCCCCCCCCCCGCCCCCCCCCCCCCCCCCCCCCCCCCCCCCCCCCCCCCCCCCCCCCCCCCCCCCCCCCCCCCCCCCCCCCCCCCCCCCCCCCCCCCCCCCCCCCCCCCCCCCCCCCCCCCCCCCCCCCCCCCCCCCCCCCCCCCCCCCCCCCCCCCCCCCCCCCCCCCCCCCCCCCCCCCCCCCCCCCCCCCCCCCCCCCCCCCCCCCCCCCCCCCCCCCCCCCCCCCCCCCCCCCCCCCCCCCCCCCCCCCCCCCCCCCCCCCCCCCCCCCCCCCCCCCCCCCCCCCCCCCCCCCCCCCCCCCCCCCCCCCCCCCCCCCCCCCCCCCCCCCCCCCCCCCCCCCCCCCCCCCCCCCCCCCCCCCCCCCCCCCCCCCCCCCCCCCCCCCCCCCCCCCCCCCCCCCCCCCCCCCCCCCCCCCCCCCCCCCCCCCCCCCCCCCCCCCCCCCCCCCCCCCCCCCCCCCCCCCCCCCCCCCCCCCCCCCCCCCCCCCCCCCCCCCCCCCCCCCCCCCCCCCCCCCCCCCCCCCCCCCCCCCCCCCCCCCCCCCCCCCCCCCCCCCCCCCCCCCCCCCCCCCCCCCCCCCCCCCCCCCCCCCCCCCCCCCCCCCCCCCCCCCCCCCCCCCCCCCCCCCCCCCCCCCCCCCCCCCCCCCCCCCCCCCCCCCCCCCCCCCCCCCCCCCCCCCCCCCCCCCCCCCCCCCCCCCCCCCCCCCCCCCCCCCCCCCCCCCCCCCCCCCCCCCCCCCCCCCCCCCCCCCCCCCCCCCCCCCCCCCCCCCCCCCCCCCCCCCCCCCCCCCCCCCCCCCCCCCCCCCCCCCCCCCCCCCCCCCCCCCCCCCCCCCCCCCCCCCCCCCCCCCCCCCCCCCCCCCCCCCCCCCCCCCCCCCCCCCCCCCCCCCCCCCCCCCCCCCCCCCCCCCCCCCCCCCCCCCCCCCCCCCCCCCCCCCCCCCCCCCCCCCCCCCCCCCCCCCCCCCCCCCCCCCCCCCCCCCCCCCCCCCCCCCCCCCCCCCCCCCCCCCCCCCCCCCCCCCCCCCCCCCCCCCCCCCCCCCCCCCCCCCCCCCCCCCCCCCCCCCCCCCCCCCCCCCCCCCCCCCCCCCCCCCCCCCCCCCCCCCCCCCCCCCCCCCCCCCCCCCCCCCCCCCCCCCCCCCCCCCCCCCCCCCCCCCCCCCCCCCCCCCCCCCCCCCCCCCCCCCCCCCCCCCCCCCCCCCCCCCCCCCCCCCCCCCCCCCCCCCCCCCCCCCCCCCCCCCCCCCCCCCCCCCCCCCCCCCCCCCCCCCCCCCCCCCCCCCCCCCCCCCCCCCCCCCCCCCCCCCCCCCCCCCCCCCCCCCCCCCCCCCCCCCCCCCCCCCCCCCCCCCCCCCCCCCCCCCCCCCCCCCCCCCCCCCCCCCCCCCCCCCCCCCCCCCCCCCCCCCCCCCCCCCCCCCCCCCCCCCCCCCCCCCCCCCCCCCCCCCCCCCCCCCCCCCCCCCCCCCCCCCCCCCCCCCCCCCCCCCCCCCCCCCCCCCCCCCCCCCCCCCCCCCCCCCCCCCCCCCCCCCCCCCCCCCCCCCCCCCCCCCCCCCCCCCCCCCCCCCCCCCCCCCCCCCCCCCCCCCCCCCCCCCCCCCCCCCCCCCCCCCCCCCCCCCCCCCCCCCCCCCCCCCCCCCCCCCCCCCCCCCCCCCCCCCCCCCCCCCCCCCCCCCCCCCCCCCCCCCCCCCCCCCCCCCCCCCCCCCCCCCCCCCCCCCCCCCCCCCCCCCCCCCCCCCCCCCCCCCCCCCCCCCCCCCCCCCCCCCCCCCCCCCCCCCCCCCCCCCCCCCCCCCCCCCCCCCCCCCCCCCCCCCCCCCCCCCCCCCCCCCCCCCCCCCCCCCCCCCCCCCCCCCCCCCCCCCCCCCCCCCCCCCCCCCCCCCCCCCCCCCCCCCCCCCCCCCCCCCCCCCCCCCCCCCCCCCCCCCCCCCCCCCCCCCCCCCCCCCCCCCCCCCCCCCCCCCCCCCCCCCCCCCCCCCCCCCCCCCCCCCCCCCCCCCCCCCCCCCCCCCCCCCCCCCCCCCCCCCCCCCCCCCCCCCCCCCCCCCCCCCCCCCCCCCCCCCCCCCCCCCCCCCCCCCCCCCCCCCCCCCCCCCCCCCCCCCCCCCCCCCCCCCCCCCCCCCCCCCCCCCCCCCCCCCCCCCCCCCCCCCCCCCCCCCCCCCCCCCCCCCCCCCCCCCCCCCCCCCCCCCCCCCCCCCCCCCCCCCCCCCCCCCCCCCCCCCCCCCCCCCCCCCCCCCCCCCCCCCCCCCCCCCCCCCCCCCCCCCCCCCCCCCCCCCCCCCCCCCCCCCCCCCCCCCCCCCCCCCCCCCCCCCCCCCCCCCCCCCCCCCCCCCCCCCCCCCCCCCCCCCCCCCCCCCCCCCCCCCCCCCCCCCCCCCCCCCCCCCCCCCCCCCCCCCCCCCCCCCCCCCCCCCCCCCCCCCCCCCCCCCCCCCCCCCCCCCCCCCCCCCCCCCCCCCCCCCCCCCCCCCCCCCCCCCCCCCCCCCCCCCCCCCCCCCCCCCCCCCCCCCCCCCCCCCCCCCCCCCCCCCCCCCCCCCCCCCCCCCCCCCCCCCCCCCCCCCCCCCCCCCCCCCCCCCCCCCCCCCCCCCCCCCCCCCCCCCCCCCCCCCCCCCCCCCCCCCCCCCCCCCCCCCCCCCCCCCCCCCCCCCCCCCCCCCCCCCCCCCCCCCCCCCCCCCCCCCCCCCCCCCCCCCCCCCCCCCCCCCCCCCCCCCCCCCCCCCCCCCCCCCCCCCCCCCCCCCCCCCCCCCCCCCCCCCCCCCCCCCCCCCCCCCCCCCCCCCCCCCCCCCCCCCCCCCCCCCCCCCCCCCCCCCCCCCCCCCCCCCCCCCCCCCCCCCCCCCCCCCCCCCCCCCCCCCCCCCCCCCCCCCCCCCCCCCCCCCCCCCCCCCCCCCCCCCCCCCCCCCCCCCCCCCCCCCCCCCCCCCCCCCCCCCCCCCCCCCCCCCCCCCCCCCCCCCCCCCCCCCCCCCCCCCCCCCCCCCCCCCCCCCCCCCCCCCCCCCCCCCCCCCCCCCCCCCCCCCCCCCCCCCCCCCCCCCCCCCCCCCCCCCCCCCCCCCCCCCCCCCCCCCCCCCCCCCCCCCCCCCCCCCCCCCCCCCCCCCCCCCCCCCCCCCCCCCCCCCCCCCCCCCCCCCCCCCCCCCCCCCCCCCCCCCCCCCCCCCCCCCCCCCCCCCCCCCCCCCCCCCCCCCCCCCCCCCCCCCCCCCCCCCCCCCCCCCCCCCCCCCCCCCCCCCCCCCCCCCCCCCCCCCCCCCCCCCCCCCCCCCCCCCCCCCCCCCCCCCCCCCCCCCCCCCCCCCCCCCCCCCCCCCCCCCCCCCCCCCCCCCCCCCCCCCCCCCCCCCCCCCCCCCCCCCCCCCCCCCCCCCCCCCCCCCCCCCCCCCCCCCCCCCCCCCCCCCCCCCCCCCCCCCCCCCCCCCCCCCCCCCCCCCCCCCCCCCCCCCCCCCCCCCCCCCCCCCCCCCCCCCCCCCCCCCCCCCCCCCCCCCCCCCCCCCCCCCCCCCCCCCCCCCCCCCCCCCCCCCCCCCCCCCCCCCCCCCCCCCCCCCCCCCCCCCCCCCCCCCCCCCCCCCCCCCCCCCCCCCCCCCCCCCCCCCCCCCCCCCCCCCCCCCCCCCCCCCCCCCCCCCCCCCCCCCCCCCCCCCCCCCCCCCCCCCCCCCCCCCCCCCCCCCCCCCCCCCCCCCCCCCCCCCCCCCCCCCCCCCCCCCCCCCCCCCCCCCCCCCCCCCCCCCCCCCCCCCCCCCCCCCCCCCCCCCCCCCCCCCCCCCCCCCCCCCCCCCCCCCCCCCCCCCCCCCCCCCCCCCCCCCCCCCCCCCCCCCCCCCCCCCCCCCCCCCCCCCCCCCCCCCCCCCCCCCCCCCCCCCCCCCCCCCCCCCCCCCCCCCCCCCCCCCCCCCCCCCCCCCCCCCCCCCCCCCCCCCCCCCCCCCCCCCCCCCCCCCCCCCCCCCCCCCCCCCCCCCCCCCCCCCCCCCCCCCCCCCCCCCCCCCCCCCCCCCCCCCCCCCCCCCCCCCCCCCCCCCCCCCCCCCCCCCCCCCCCCCCCCCCCCCCCCCCCCCCCCCCCCCCCCCCCCCCCCCCCCCCCCCCCCCCCCCCCCCCCCCCCCCCCCCCCCCCCCCCCCCCCCCCCCCCCCCCCCCCCCCCCCCCCCCCCCCCCCCCCCCCCCCCCCCCCCCCCCCCCCCCCCCCCCCCCCCCCCCCCCCCCCCCCCCCCCCCCCCCCCCCCCCCCCCCCCCCCCCCCCCCCCCCCCCCCCCCCCCCCCCCCCCCCCCCCCCCCCCCCCCCCCCCCCCCCCCCCCCCCCCCCCCCCCCCCCCCCCCCCCCCCCCCCCCCCCCCCCCCCCCCCCCCCCCCCCCCCCCCCCCCCCCCCCCCCCCCCCCCCCCCCCCCCCCCCCCCCCCCCCCCCCCCCCCCCCCCCCCCCCCCCCCCCCCCCCCCCCCCCCCCCCCCCCCCCCCCCCCCCCCCCCCCCCCCCCCCCCCCCCCCCCCCCCCCCCCCCCCCCCCCCCCCCCCCCCCCCCCCCCCCCCCCCCCCCCCCCCCCCCCCCCCCCCCCCCCCCCCCCCCCCCCCCCCCCCCCCCCCCCCCCCCCCCCCCCCCCCCCCCCCCCCCCCCCCCCCCCCCCCCCCCCCCCCCCCCCCCCCCCCCCCCCCCCCCCCCCCCCCCCCCCCCCCCCCCCCCCCCCCCCCCCCCCCCCCCCCCCCCCCCCCCCCCCCCCCCCCCCCCCCCCCCCCCCCCCCCCCCCCCCCCCCCCCCCCCCCCCCCCCCCCCCCCCCCCCCCCCCCCCCCCCCCCCCCCCCCCCCCCCCCCCCCCCCCCCCCCCCCCCCCCCCCCCCCCCCCCCCCCCCCCCCCCCCCCCCCCCCCCCCCCCCCCCCCCCCCCCCCCCCCCCCCCCCCCCCCCCCCCCCCCCCCCCCCCCCCCCCCCCCCCCCCCCCCCCCCCCCCCCCCCCCCCCCCCCCCCCCCCCCCCCCCCCCCCCCCCCCCCCCCCCCCCCCCCCCCCCCCCCCCCCCCCCCCCCCCCCCCCCCCCCCCCCCCCCCCCCCCCCCCCCCCCCCCCCCCCCCCCCCCCCCCCCCCCCCCCCCCCCCCCCCCCCCCCCCCCCCCCCCCCCCCCCCCCCCCCCCCCCCCCCCCCCCCCCCCCCCCCCCCCCCCCCCCCCCCCCCCCCCCCCCCCCCCCCCCCCCCCCCCCCCCCCCCCCCCCCCCCCCCCCCCCCCCCCCCCCCCCCCCCCCCCCCCCCCCCCCCCCCCCCCCCCCCCCCCCCCCCCCCCCCCCCCCCCCCCCCCCCCCCCCCCCCCCCCCCCCCCCCCCCCCCCCCCCCCCCCCCCCCCCCCCCCCCCCCCCCCCCCCCCCCCCCCCCCCCCCCCCCCCCCCCCCCCCCCCCCCCCCCCCCCCCCCCCCCCCCCCCCCCCCCCCCCCCCCCCCCCCCCCCCCCCCCCCCCCCCCCCCCCCCCCCCCCCCCCCCCCCCCCCCCCCCCCCCCCCCCCCCCCCCCCCCCCCCCCCCCCCCCCCCCCCCCCCCCCCCCCCCCCCCCCCCCCCCCCCCCCCCCCCCCCCCCCCCCCCCCCCCCCCCCCCCCCCCCCCCCCCCCCCCCCCCCCCCCCCCCCCCCCCCCCCCCCCCCCCCCCCCCCCCCCCCCCCCCCCCCCCCCCCCCCCCCCCCCCCCCCCCCCCCCCCCCCCCCCCCCCCCCCCCCCCCCCCCCCCCCCCCCCCCCCCCCCCCCCCCCCCCCCCCCCCCCCCCCCCCCCCCCCCCCCCCCCCCCCCCCCCCCCCCCCCCCCCCCCCCCCCCCCCCCCCCCCCCCCCCCCCCCCCCCCCCCCCCCCCCCCCCCCCCCCCCCCCCCCCCCCCCCCCCCCCCCCCCCCCCCCCCCCCCCCCCCCCCCCCCCCCCCCCCCCCCCCCCCCCCCCCCCCCCCCCCCCCCCCCCCCCCCCCCCCCCCCCCCCCCCCCCCCCCCCCCCCCCCCCCCCCCCCCCCCCCCCCCCCCCCCCCCCCCCCCCCCCCCCCCCCCCCCCCCCCCCCCCCCCCCCCCCCCCCCCCCCCCCCCCCCCCCCCCCCCCCCCCCCCCCCCCCCCCCCCCCCCCCCCCCCCCCCCCCCCCCCCCCCCCCCCCCCCCCCCCCCCCCCCCCCCCCCCCCCCCCCCCCCCCCCCCCCCCCCCCCCCCCCCCCCCCCCCCCCCCCCCCCCCCCCCCCCCCCCCCCCCCCCCCCCCCCCCCCCCCCCCCCCCCCCCCCCCCCCCCCCCCCCCCCCCCCCCCCCCCCCCCCCCCCCCCCCCCCCCCCCCCCCCCCCCCCCCCCCCCCCCCCCCCCCCCCCCCCCCCCCCCCCCCCCCCCCCCCCCCCCCCCCCCCCCCCCCCCCCCCCCCCCCCCCCCCCCCCCCCCCCCCCCCCCCCCCCCCCCCCCCCCCCCCCCCCCCCCCCCCCCCCCCCCCCCCCCCCCCCCCCCCCCCCCCCCCCCCCCCCCCCCCCCCCCCCCCCCCCCCCCCCCCCCCCCCCCCCCCCCCCCCCCCCCCCCCCCCCCCCCCCCCCCCCCCCCCCCCCCCCCCCCCCCCCCCCCCCCCCCCCCCCCCCCCCCCCCCCCCCCCCCCCCCCCCCCCCCCCCCCCCCCCCCCCCCCCCCCCCCCCCCCCCCCCCCCCCCCCCCCCCCCCCCCCCCCCCCCCCCCCCCCCCCCCCCCCCCCCCCCCCCCCCCCCCCCCCCCCCCCCCCCCCCCCCCCCCCCCCCCCCGGTAGACCGTTGGGGTCAGATTTTATTCCCTCTTTGTCCTTTCTTTCTAAGGCTAACGAACTGTATGGGTCTCCTTCTAGCACTTCAACAGTTCCCTCTTTCTACAATGAGTACTGACTGGGTATCCGACAAAAGTTACTATCAACTGAACAATGATAACCGTAGCTTGCAATAAAGCCCGGGGTATCCAATCGAGAAATCGATATCAATCGATATAATTACTTAATTAATATCGATTGGTATCGGCCATGGCCAATCGATGACCAATCGATGACCAATCGATAATCGAAAAACCGTTTCCAATTGATAGGCGTCGATTGGCGAAAGAATTAGTCGCGTCAGTCTTCTAAAAAGAATCCTTGCAGCCTTGAGGCACCAACTCCAAACCAATTAGTCAGCTATTTAAGCATACTTATAGTAATCGAGCCCACACTCACGCATGCTCGAGAATCCCTTTGCTCACCAAACACACCTCTCGCTTCGTCCATATATGACTACTTCCACTATAATACACAGAAAGCCCAAACTAGAACTGCAATTATTTTATAGAATCGTGACATGTTTGTTGTCGCCCATTTGCTCACCAAACACACCTCTCGTTTCGTCCATATATGACTACTTCCACTATAATACACAGGAAGCCCAAACTAGAACTGCAATTATTTTGTAGAATCGTGACATGTTTGTTGTCGCCCCTTTGCTCACCAAACACACCTCTCGTTTCGTCCATATATGACTACTTCCACTATAATACACAGAAAGCCCAAACTAGAACTGCAATTATTTTATAGAATCGTGACATGTTTGTTGTCGCCCCTTTGCTCACCAAACACACCTCTCGTTTCGTCCATATATGACTACTTCCACTATAATACACAGGAAGCCCAAACTAGAACTGCAATTATTTTATAGAATCGTGACATGTTTGTTGTCACCCCTTTGCTCACCAAACACACCTCTCGTTTCGTCCATATATGACTACTTCCACTACACAGGAACCCAAACTAGAACTGCAAGTATATTTTATAAAATCGACATCTTTGCTCACCAAACATAAGCCCAAACTTCATTCGTTTTTTCTCAAATCGTCGGTGGTCGACCTTTTTCTTAAACCATGATCTAAGTCCATTTTAGACCCTAAATGGCTACTCGAACTATTTCTAACTAGGTCATACCTGTCGCTGCACGACTTCTTTCAATCGGAGATATTTAACTCTGGCTGATCAGATGATGATATATACTTTCGGCAATGTTTCTCTCAGATAACAGCTTACAACAACCAACACTTTGAGACGTAACCATGTGTAGGTAAATCCATTAAGCCAGTAACTAACCAAGGTCACACGATAGCCTTGAATTGCTAGTTAAACGCCTGATTAACAAGCGCTGACGAAAGATTAATGAAGCTGACGTGACAAGACTTTATAAATTCTAAATATAACCTGCCAGTTAAGAAAGCCTACTGGAGCCAAGGAGTAGAAACCGTTCATCTCTCTTGACGACGGTGAGAACTGAACTGCGCATGATCATGAGTGCGCAGACTTACTTCGTAGAGTGAAAAATCACTGCAGCTAAACTTATATTTGCTCTTATCAAATTGAAACTGTCACAGCCGATATTTATTGAGTCTTGATAAAAATGATCTATGTCTGTGTTTATCGATGCACAGATACACAAGAAAGTAAGCTATCGCCATGGCAACCAAGGATGGCGGTTTCGTGCATGTGGTAATAAAACATGTAGTGATAGAAGTGTTAATGTGATTTGCTTCAGTCGTGTATAATTAACGTTGCTATCAACTGATTGTGAAATGATGCACGTTCTAGTGGAATATCTTCTCATTTTGGGCTTTTCAATCATTCTTAGGCGGCAAAGTTCAAAGGAGACGGTAACAAGTTGTCCGCCTCATCATGGCCGCTACGTCTAATATACACCTATTTCAAATAACGGTTGTCGCGTTCAAAGCAACAAGCCTCAAGCCAAGACCGAAGTGAATGCTGGTTTTGTGTTGACAATTATTTAAATCACAATTGTTTCTATAAGGACTAATTACAAAATGTGAACATTTTCACGTGCTTGTTTGCATATCACACTTCGTTCCATAGAAAATAGGTCTGATTTGAATAATTTGCCAGCACATAACCAGCATTCACTTCGGTCTTGGCTTGACGCTTGTTGCTTTGAACGCGACAACGTTATTTGAAATAGGTGTATAAGAAGAAGCACGTCGGGCATAAATGACCCCAAAATCGGCAATGTTAAACGTCCCTCTTTTACATTAACCTTCGTATTTTCAACAATTTCACATCAATTGGGATGAAAGTTTTGGAGGTTGCTTACTACATGTAGTGTTTTATTTTGGCATGCTAAAAGTTACCACTGACGTAATTGTGACGTCATCACGAATTGTTACATTTCTCGGGATAATCGAGATCATTTTAAAACGTTCTGAAAAGTAGATATTTCGAAAGAGAATAACATTTTCTAAAATTTAGTGCAATTTTTATCTCGATACGATAATTTATGGCTGAGTTATAAAGGATATTCATTTTATGATGACGTCATAGAAATGACATCAACTAAATAGCATTAAAGCTTTACGGAGCAATGAAAATCGATGAAATGACGTTCTCGTGGTCATTTATTGCTAATAATAGATATTTGTAATGGACGAAGCTGAAAATTTCGGTCCACGATCTTTATTAGGGATATTTTAAAATATTGTGACGTCATTATGACGTAACAGGAATTTGTCAATATTTTTGATTAATATTTCTAATACTTATCTTCAAAAAGTCAAAAATCTAAAACGATACGATTTGAGGGGCTTCTTAGTTCTTTCAATATGCAAAGTGTAAAGACAAAATATTTTCAAACAAAAAAGTTGAATGAAGAAGTTATTTTTATAAATATTGTTCATAGGTCTTCATAATTTCCCAAATAAATTATATAGAGCCATTCGTAAATAAACTTCTTCATTCAACTTTTTTGTTTGACCCAAATTTTGCGGGGACCATTCGACACCCCTAATCGCACGGTCATCGCACGGTACAAACCGTACCGTCGTAACTACTTCCCACTCATACGAAAACGACTCTATACTATGAAAAGACTCTGATGAAAGACGCGTTTAATTAGCTGTCACTCTTATGTGAATAACTATACTGAGTACCTATAGAACACTGATAGATACACAGGTAGCCCAAGGTATCTATGAGAGGCTTGTTATCGAGCTGTATATAAGACTTTATATGGGACCTTAGGCTCTGGTCGATAACTCCGTAAATAATAAAGCCAATGAACTCTAACCTTCCTATAGTGTTGTTTGTGTCGTTGTTGGTCTCTGGGAGCGATTGACCGGAATGACCTGAAATCGCTCCCAGAGACCAACAACGACACAAACAACACTACAGAAAGGTTAGAGTTCATTGGCTTTATTATTTACGGAGTTATCGACCAGAGCCTAAAGTCCCCGATAAGCCTTATATACAGCTCGATAACAAGCCTCTCATAGATACCTTGGGCTACCTGTGATAGATAGATCTCACCGCTTTAGGCTTTAAATAATCGATATTTCGTCACCAAGAAACTATGGCTGAGACCCTGTGCCCGAGACCATGATGCCTTGCGCCGGTGTTTTTGTTTTGTGTTTACATGCACCTGCTAAAACTATATAATATAGACTTTACATAGAACACAGTATTGTTTTCGAATTCTGATCATGCAAGGGTGGGTCAATTCAACCCGACGACAAATCGCACAGAATTTCCCTTGATCTGAAATCATTTTCTGAAATTTTCTCGATTTTTAAAAACTACCGAAATACTTTGTACTCGCAAGGCATCATGGGACAGGACATGGGTGGGTACTTAGTTATCAATCTATTTTACTTAGTTTATATTGCATGGTTTTTACATTTTATGATCGAATTCCACTGATCGATAACTTATAACTTATACATATTTATTATTCAAGTATTTATTAATTTTATAGATACACCTGTTTTCAAAAACGTTGCCCATTTACAAAATACAAAATAGTAAAATAGTAAAAAAGAATTGGTTAGAGAAACAATAAGCCAGAGTTCAGCTTGAGTGCATTTCTCTAATTAATTCTTTTTTACTATTTTACTATTTTGTATTTTGTAAATGGGCAACGTTTTTGAAAACAGGTGTATCTATGTATATATTTATCGCATTTTAGTTTAATTCTTTTATAGTTGGTGTATGATGTCTAACGACCGTTACCGACTCAATAAATGTACATGTAGAAATATTACAAATGCACTTGTGAAATAAAAGAAAAACTAAGACGTAAATAAAAGTTAATGACGCAGGAACTTAACAACTGGTGAATTAAGATAGAAGGAAACCCCGTTCGTCATTTTATAATTAATAAACAATTGAACACATTTTCCGACTTCGATCAGTGAGGATGTGTATAACCAACTGACAAAGCTGCGTGGGTCGGTTGTCTCCTAGTACTTAGAGCAAACGTCTGCTCATTCTTCAGTTTACTTGGCTGACGAATAGAAATAATGCTCATAAACAAACCGCCTTTGGCGTCATTAGCTATAACGAGAAATGGTAAGCTAGGCTTAATCTACCTAGAAAGAACAAACGAAACTATAACAGCGTAGGCACGGATATAATAGGACTTTGAAGTCTCAGTAAGACACAACATCTGCGCATAATCCAAAAGAATGATTCGAAAATTATATAATATAATTATAATATTTTTTTCCCCCTAGTACAACTTCAAATATATAATGTTGTAGAGGATAAAACAGGTTTATATAGGATAAAACCCCCACGATCCATTCAGCGACCACTAGTATAGGCCAAAAACGTCTGCCATACACCCCAAACATTTCCCATATACAGGGACCGCGGAGACAAGGGGGGAGGGGGGGGGGGGGTGGCTGTGGGTTCTTCACCCCCCCCCCCCCCCCCCCCCCCTTCCTCCCACTTCAGTTTAGCCAAATAGGTTGTCACAATACGTTGTTGTCTGATATACAGTAATATACAGTAAACACCCACGTGTAAGAACCTAGATTTTTTCAAGTCTGGCAAAATAGGTTCTTATATTTTGGGGTAGTTACTGACAACTTTGGCAAAATAGGTTCTTAAAATTAAGGGAAATGCTATTGCTATATGACCAGAACATCAAGGAAGCATGGGTGTGGTCCTTAATATAATCGGCACTGAACAGTTTCCTCAGTATTTTTCCAACTTGTTTTAAAGTGCCTATGAAATGAAAATGTCGATCCTTGTTTTATTGTACATTATTGTTGTTTGGTCTTTTTCTGAACATTTGCTGTATTTAAACATCAACTTTGAGCGTGCGAACATTTTCTTTTTGCGGTTCGAAAATTATCATTTTCAACCAAAATGTGCGACAAGAGACTGGGCCCTTGACAATGGCTCGGTGACGTCATAAGTTGTGTATGCCTTTGTTTGCACAACTTATGACGTCACATTTCTATAGTTTGACCGAGCGGGAATTGTCGCACTTTGAAACCCAAAATGGCCAACTTCGTGCGCGGAATAAAAAATGTTCCCGTAGCTCAATTCACTTTTTATTAACGCCATGTAAACAAGCAAATAGTAAACTTTCGAATTAGCAAATAAAAACGGGGTCTGTTTTTTCGTTTCATAGGCACTTTATAATTAAGCTTTAATACATGACTATGAGCCATGAATACAGTGGGGGAACTGTATATATAAACCACTTTGTTATAGAGAGATTATACTGTATGTATGTAATTTCTGTAATGATATTTTTAGGGCCAAATGTATAGCAAATTATTTTATAGTCACACATTTGGCTACAGCACTGTTTCATTATTCAGAGTGACTCTTCATATAAGAACCGTGTGGCTTTTGTTGGCTAAACAGGTTCTTATATTTTGGGGTATTAAAATCCAAAATTTCTGCCTACAGGTTCTTTTAAGATTTAAAAATCACTAGGTTCTTACACGTGGGTGTTTACTGTATACTAGTCTACTAGTATATCCGTCACTTTCAAGGGTGCAAAGTCCACGGTCCCTGCTAATATATATACTGTATATATATATGAGAGATCTTCGCACAAAAGGGGGTTTAATTCATTTAGGGTGTGGCTTCCAATTTATAAAATATTTCATGAAACGAATTTATCAAAGGGGTCTAACAACGAAGCTCCTTTTTGTGTGATCAGATCTCATGTTGTATAACGACGTTGCAACGTTTTCGCCTTATGTGAATTTCACGTGTTTGCTTTGAGTATTTTCAGAATTTTATTTGATCATATCGATGCATGGACTGACTGGTACGCAAACTGGCTATATCGCGCGTTTCAGTGTTCCGGCTCGTAGGTACGTACCGTATATTGAATGTCGCAGTTAACATGTCATCAAAATATATACAAAGCCTGAGAAAAGAGAAAAACAACAGGACTGAAACGATTTTAAAAACTTAAAATATCAATAACAAGCTTTAGTATATGCATAAATGAATAACTAAATAAAACATAAGAAAATGAATAAATATATGAACACTTCCCATAATTGAAGGCCGAAAATGCCACATTCTCGTACCCAGAGCTCCTAATACCGGCTATAATAATAATAAATAATAAATGTATTTCTTATATTGCGCAAAAAGCATGTGAATGATCTATTGCTCATTACAAAATCAAAATATTCTATGTATATAACCTAAATGACAATCTACACTAGCTTTTCATCACCGTAGTAACGATGGGAACACTGACAAACGGATATGAACAACGAACTTGGAGGATGGAAAATGGAAAGAGAGAAGTGAAAATATATAGTAAAATTTCAAGTAAACTCCTGTTGAGAAGTTACTGAATAGTAGTCAGTGAATGAAAGAGAACAAAATTAACTCAAAAACGACAAAAATGAAACGGATTCCATGTTTTTGTTTCTCAGTCCAGAAGCATGCGTCTCAACACGTGCTGCAATATCACACTCCAAAACCTTTCGAGTTCGGTTTTTGAAATACGTCGATTAAAGACAATCTTAAATTCTTACAGGATTTGAGTCTATATATTCAATGTTTTACTGTAAAGCAAACATTTACGAAGCAGACTGAAGATAACAATGTCGGCGATATAAATCAAAGAGATTATATTTTTTGACACGACAATGTAGATTTGAGTTATTTAGTGTAAATCATTTGTGCTGCTAAAAAAAGAAAGAAAGATTTATACATTTATTTATCGGTTTTATTTTATTCATTATATATTTTATCAATACGTCTTTTAACAGGGCCCTACTGAAAACACGACTGTGATATAGTAGGCTTCCTGGATAAAGACTGATTGAAATACATAAATAAGAAAGGAAGAAAGAAAGAGAAAAAAATAGAGAGAGAGAGAGAAGAAAAAAAAACACTTATTTTTTTAAATTCTAGCTCGAGGCCCAGGAAGTGGAAGTCTTCATCAACAACTTACGACCAAAATATATTTAAAACTTCAAATGGAACCAAATTAAAGTAAACCAGGGCGAAGGCACGATTCGTTCAAGTTGAAAGGCGTCTTTTTTGCCATGCAAGACTCTTAGGCCCTGTTTACAAGGAGGGAGGGTAACCCTAGCACTAGGGTTACCCTAGTACTAGGGTCAAAGATAGCCCGGGTTTACAAGCGAAATTTCTAGGCTAGGGTTACCCTTCTCCTCGAGTCAATTCAATTGCTTGGTAACCGCGCAAGGCTTCGTCAGGCCCTTCGTCATAACAAACAAAATGGCGGAAATGAAAAAAGTCGAGGCTTTTAAAGTCGTACGACGACTTATATTCTTGTATAATACACAAAATGTCTTATGAAAAATGTCGCTCCACGTCTTTTTATCTTTTCGGGCTACTTTTTCTTTTGTTTTTAGCTGTCACTGGCCCTACTTTTCGCTTTTCTAAACGCTTCTCGCCACTGTCTTGATCAACCGCCAAATTGTACTCGTCGATTGAAAAGGCCTGGAAACCAGTAAAAGTTGTCCCGGGTAGGCGAGTTAACTCGGGCAAAACCGTTTACAAGGGAAAAAGATAACCCTAGTGGTAGGGTAACCCTATCCGAGTACTAGGGTTACCCTAGCAGTAGGGTAACCCTACCAGCCTTGTAAACACGTACGCGAAAAATACAAGAAACGTACGAGAGCTAGGGTAACCCTAGTACTAGGGTAACCCTACTGCTAGGGTTACCCTCCCTCCTTGTAAACAGGGCCTAAATATTCAAGCTGAATTCATTGAAACACTTCACCGGCTTTTCGCTCGCTCTAGCACGTGCGCGCGCTGTTAGTTTTGAATTGTATGCGCTCGTATTTTAACGTTTTCCATCACACTGAAGAAGGTCTCTGATCAGAGACCGAAACGTCTGTTTGAAAAATATTTTTCAATAATAATTATAAACTTCAAGTCAGAGACAACACCTATATTCTTGTCATTGAAACTTGTTGGAACTCACCAAAACATCAATTAAGTTTTTGTGGCTCGTGTTTTTGGAGACTGAAGTCGTTGCTTTACTTTGATTTAGAAACGCAACTACATTTCCATTAGCCGACCATTAGCAGTTTTCAAAACTCGTCATTCTCTAATCAGACTAATTTCAGTTCGCTCGCCTGACTTCTATCAGAACCCATGCGTGTACACTTTCTTTGGGCTGCCATTTTAATCCGCTTCTTTATTTATGCTTTAAAACCTAAAATTAGTTCAGTCTACGACTCTTTTTGTTGCTGAGAAAGTCAACATGTATTACAACCTCTATATATGTTAGTTATTGGGGGTGGGGGAGCAGGTTTCACTTTCGTGAACTGATCAGTGGAAATACAAACATCAGTCAGATAATTCTTGCATTTTGATTTATTTTTTTCAACCTGACTGATATAAGATTGTATGGCCCAATATATATAAGTATCAAAACAGGTGATTAGGATTATTTTGTTAACTCTCGGAATAAAGGACTGGTGTTCGCATGGACTCATATCGACATCTTTAGGGGGAGGGGTGGCTATATCAAAACCTTACCCTTTTGCAAACAGAAAAAAATCCTGATGAAATCAGTTTTAATTCAATTAATTTAGAGTTCAACATTGAAAATTGGTTAAATTATCGAAACGTCCAAACAGAGATATATATTAGCAGCCAGAATATTTACCCCTTCCCCCGCTTAGGGGATGGTAGACTTGGCAATATTAGATGAGCAACTGACCACAGTTCATTTGAAAAATTGATTAAAAACGTAATATTTTAACAAGGAAAATTTGCTTCATTTTGTCATGTTTTGTGCATTCGGCTTTTCACTGATACTCATTGGTTTGAAACTTGATCAATCTTCATTAATGAATGAAAACGTTCAAAGTATAGGTAAGCGAATTACTGACGTCAAGTACTAGACAACATCAAAAGGGCAGGCCACTACAGTCTTCTAATAAAGGAGTAGGCGTCTTAACTTATAGGATTATAGCCTATTTTGATGGTGTATTTTTGGAATTATGAAGAGATAGTTTATATGAGCCCTCTCGGTGGAGAAACATCGACAGCGACATATACACGGGGAGATTATTACAACGAAACCTAGAGATTTTCCGAGCTCGCCTAGAAAATTAAGCCACAAATTTGTTGCTATAATCCTACAAGATAAGACGCCTACTCCTTAGGTTATTAGAAGACTGTGGTGGCCTGCCCTTTTGATGTTGTCTATAATATGTGAATTAGTACAAGGCGCCATATGATTCGTGATGGTAGTTATAAGCTTAAATGGAGATGTTTTTAGACTAAAACTATCGACACTAAATATTACATAAATATTAAATAAATAAATAAATAAATATTATATAAGGTCTGGTGGGTTGGGTTTCTTTCCTATGTTTGAGAAACCTTCAGAAAAGCTCCAAGTTGAATTGCTGAGCCCCGGCTCTACTTGTAAGCATCTTCAGCTGAAGTTAGGTGATGGGCTATGTACACCTTATTTTCGAGAACTTTCGATGGTCGTTTTGACAAAAAAGAGCTTTGCACTTACGGTAATAGTCAATAGTCGTGTTCAACCTATTGATCTAAGACTTACCTCAAGATCAGGCGTTCACCACGATCTCCAGTCTGGTGATATATGAAAACAGAGCACAAAAACGACATACTTTCGACGTGTCTTGATCATGAACAAATCCTGAGACTGAAGCGGCTGCTGAAGCTATAGACTAAAGAAGCCACTTAACTGCTTGATTGTCACCTGTCTATTATATGACGTCAGTGAGCGCTCATTTTAGGGGGAAAAACGAGGCGAAGTTCTAATTCCCCATTTTTAGCCAAACTTGTCTGCCTTGAATCGTGTTTTGCTGTGCATGGGGAGGTCAAACTGCATGAGTAATGTGTTTATCGCGTTGTCATTGTCAAGGGAGATTGATTTGTAAGTTAAAAGTGGAGGATCGATTTTGGTTGGCAAATCACGGAACCCCGGGCTTCGGCAAGATGTCAAGGCATTCATTAATCGATCTTTTCAACGGCGGCTTTAAATTATTTCTCTTGATGAAGTGGACAGGGAAGAGAGAAAGGCAACAACATAGCGGTAAATCGATAAGATGTTTGGGAGGTTCATTTGCCAAAAATATTGCCCGACATTCTGTACATTTATTTGTAGTCTAATATTTTATATTGTGACTAATTGATTTTGAGTGAAATATACATTTTGCACTCGTCCAAAGTACCATTGAGCTACGACATCTAATTCCAGAATTGAAAGCCCAGCATTAGAGTATAATAAACGCCTCAAGCTTTGAAAGGCTTACCGTTCCATTATAAATACTAGTGACGAAAAAAGTCACTTATTTTATTTCAAATAACTTGTGTATGATAACCGGAACCAAACTATCGTATTCATTTTTACAATCACTCTTGAAAGAAAATCGATGTTGATTTTTGCATGGTTTCCCAGAAGCCTTTTCGTGCTGATTTACATAATACTTCGAGAGCTATACATCTGTTATTTTCGTGAAAGCTTCCTCATGTGTGGTTCGACACTATATCAGTAAATAAAGAACTAATATTCGGCCAGCAAATATATGTACTTATTTGTCCCATTTACAAGGGAAAAACCCAATGTGATTATCGATGCTCTACAGCTGTGACCGGAAGTGCGGAGATAGGCGAATGGTTGCGAGTATAAAAAGCTTTTTGCACAATGTTTTAATGAAAGACTTTGACGTAAAATAAAGCTGTTAGGATATGTGGGCTGTCTAGATGGCGTGGATTGTTAGTATCATGCACATCGCATAAGACGTTAATTGAACATTAACACGCAACAGAAAGGATGTGTATATGGAACTAGGTATGAATAATGTTGATAATTTTCCATATTGTACTTTGGACAGAGAAACTCTTGGAGCGCAAATCGTGATCAAACGCTGAACAATAATTAGCATATTCCTACCACTGTTTGCTAAGGTCATTACGCTGAACATCAGGAAAATTAAGTTGGAGATTGCGCAGTTGATTATTATCATGTTCATTAGTAATTGATGAACGCGCAAAATCATTTCTCAGCCATTCAGAATGCTTGAACACGGCACGGTCACCGCACGGCACGAACCGTACCGTAACTACTTCCCACTCATACGAAAACGACTCTAATTTGCATATAGTACGGATTCTCATATTATAGAGTCGGGTAATAGAAAGTGGGAAACTTTCGGTACGGAGTTATGGTCACGGTACGGAATCTAAGACATCTACTCCACCAATCACAGCACGCAAAATCAATGCTCAACCAATCAGAATTCCTGGACACGGCACGGTCACCGCACAGCAACCGCACGTAACGGTTACCGCACGGCAGACGAACCGCCATATCGTAACTACTTTTCCACTCCTGTCGTGCCGAGTTACTGTTTGTCCTCGAGAAACATACTTATTATTGATATTTTGACTTTCTTGAGCTTCGCTATTTCTATAGACTAAAACAGCTGCTCGTTATTGTTTCACTACCTTCGCGTCTTCTCGAGGAAGTTTCCTAGTCAAAACTTGGTTGTGTCGAACACTAGTCTAATTACAACCGACGCACCTACAGATAGACGATGACCATCGCACAGACAAACGCACGACTATCACAAAGGGACCCAAAGATAGACCGACGCACCTACAGATAGACGATGACCGTCGCACAGACAAACGCACGACTATCACAAAGAGACCGAAAGATAGACCGACGCACCTACAGATAGACGATGGCCATCGCACAGACAAACGCACGACTATCACAAAGAGACCGAAAGATAGACCGACGCACCTACAGATAGACGATGACCGTCGCACAGACAAACGCACGACTATCACAAAGAGACCGAAAGATAGACCGACGCACCTACAGATAGACGATGACCATCGCACAGACAAACGCACGACTATCACAGAGACCGAAAGATAGACCGACGCACCTACAGATAGACGATGACCGTCGCACAGACAAACGCACGACTATCACAAAGAGACCGAAAGATAGACCGACGCACCTACAGATAGATGACCGTCGCACAGACAAACGCACGACTATCACAAAGAGACCGAAAGATAGACCGACGCACCTACAGATAGACGATGACCGTCGCACAGACAAACGCACGACTATCACAAAGGGACCGAAAGATAGACCGACGTACCTACAGATAGACGATGACCGTCGCACAGACAAACGCACGACTATCACAAAGAGACCGAAAGATAGACCGACGCACCTACAGATAGACGATGACCGTCGCACAGACAAACGCACGACTATCACAAAGGGACCGAAAGATAGACCGACGTACCTACAGATAGACGATGACCGTCGCACAGACAAACGCACGACTATCACAAAGAAACCGAAAGATAGACCGACGCACCTACAGATAGACGATGACCGTCGCACAGACAAACGCACGACTATCACAAAGGGACCGAAAGATAGACCGACGCACAGACAAACGCACGACTATCACAAAGAGACCGAAAGATAGACCGACGCACCTACAGATAGACGATGACCGTCGCACAGACAAACGTACGACTATCCACGCTAGACGTACAGACCAACAACACACGGCCAAAAGACAGAATGGGAAGGTAACGAAAGATAGACCAACGCCGCACAGACGCACAAAGTTCATGATCATCTTCAGAATATAAAACATTATTATTATGTGGCACAAGGTAATTCCGGTAAAATCGCGCGATCTGATTGATTGTTTAGCGGGCAAGATTCTCCGGTAATGCCTGTGGGCGATTACGGATTCAGTTTGTCACGACAAACTGATCAACTTAATAACCTCGCTTGCTCGATCAGGACAGGAAAATATCAGACCTTGTTTTTTTTTGTACAGACCTTGCCTTCGGCTCGGTTCATTTACTGTCAATACCTCCAATTGTCGCGGACAAATTAAATGAAACTCTTAGATAATAAATTGTCTTTCTAGGAAAATTTGTCTGGAATAACGTAGTACCCCTTATTGGAGTTTTCAATGTTCAATCCCCCCTCCCCCATTCAATGTTGAGGTACGTAACGTTCCCCCTCCCTCCCCCCCTCCCCCACCAAAAAAAATTCCCTCCCCCCCCCCCCCCCAAAAAAAAAATCTGATACAATCAACATTGAACAAGGGGGGAGGGGTTAAACTATTGAATATGTTAAATCTAATGTCGGTTTGTAGGTTGGATGATTCATGACAAAAATTTTGTTTCTAAACTAAGGTTGAAGAAACAAAATTTTTGTCATTATTGAATATGTGTTCATTATCTCAAAAACCCATTTTGGAGACATGTAACAAGTGGCATGCTCGAGAGTCCAGCGGTGCTCTTCGGCGCGGGCTCGGCGACGTTTCATCCGAGCCCGCACCGAAGAGCACCGCTGGACTCTCGAGCATGAACAAAGGGGGTGTCATTAAAATTTGTCGCTAATTTACCTGTACTTTGACCTCGCGCTCCGTTATTAGTAGTTAGTACTGGGCAATTTAATCATTCGTTTTCTCTTTTTCTAGTTTTTTTTTGGGGGGGGGGGGGGGGGGGGGGGGGAGAGGGGGGGGGCGAAATTTGTTTTCTTTTTAACTGCCTTGTTTTTACTTCCCTGGTTATTTCTGTTCATTTATTTGGACATTATTTTCGTCTGTCTGTCACGTATGGAAATTACTAAGTCACCAGCAGCCGGTACTAAGTTTTTGTGATTATAATAAACTAACAGCACAAAAAAGCAAAAGAAATTCCAAATCATAGTATAAACACTTAATCCACCTACAAACAGAGTGCTAGATAACGCACAACTTTATACATTACGCCATTGCATCTCAGGACATCCTCTTATTATATTCTCTGACGTGGCAAATCCAGCCTCGTTTCCAAGCAGCTACTTATTTGCATAAATTGACGACAGAGTCACTGTAGTCTCTGTCGTAAATAGTATTTTTTTCGTCCGAATCCTTGCTTCTTTTTCGATGGAAACCATTTAAAATGATGTAAGCATGTGAGAAGACCAAGCATGAGTAATTTTAGTTTTAATCTGGAGTTATTATCGGAGATGTCGGAGCATAAAGAGAGAACACACCTCACCGACGGTACGTACATGTATGTGTTCAGAATTTCTCAACACAATCGATCTCTCCCCGGTTGTAAGCTCGTGTTCTACGCCTTTATCGTCTCATTTTATGTTCAGAATCGATTCTAGAGTATTTCACGGGCGAAGAACGGTCCACGAAAAAAATCTCATGACTGTAGATATATTTTAAATTCAATTCGTATATAAAGAGATCGAATGTTGGTTCATAGATTTCTTGACAAGCTCTGTTTATCGTCACACCCCGATGGATTCTAATAAACTAAAACCAGTTGATTTTTTAAAAGCTTAAGGGATGTTAACTCTATGACTATGGTTTTTAAAATGCTTAATTATATTATCGTTTTTTCGTGATGTCATTAACTCTATATTTGACTATGATATTCGTTATTATACGTTCACTGCGTATCAAAAGAAGAGTTCTCGGTTTCCGTAGGCCTGGAAGGGCTTGAAGCTGTTTTTAGGATATCACGACAAATAGCGAAAACGTACACATATTCATTTTAATAAGCGAGGGAACACCTCAATTTGGTGTATGACATCGATAAATATACAATATACATCAAACGTGTTCGCAGCCCAGCGCTTGTTCGCCTAACAACATCGTAACAGTTTACGTCGAGATGCACGAGTGCTTGTCGCGCGTTTCTCTTTGGGTTTACAACAGACCATCATACTAAAAGTTCGCGTATTCCGTGACTCTTAATGAAATAAGCCATTTAAGCAATGGAACACCTTCATCAAGCTGTTCTCCCAGGTGTCCCTGACATTCAATAAATATACAATATACATCAATATAATAATTCAAAGGTGTTCGCAGCCCAGCGCTTGTTCGCCTAACAACATCGTAACTTTATATGGCGTATTGCCCGTGCCACATTAGCTAAATTAGAAAAGAAACAAAGCTTTCCTTGTGTAGAACTTTATATTAATAAAACTATCTAAAACGTGGAGTAACTTTGAGTAATTTTTGTTTCAAGTACGATAACGTTGATTTGATTTCAGTAATAAGAATAAAGCGGTCCAAGAGTAATCAATGATGCTTTTTGTTAAGCAATGAAAATTATTATTCATGGCGATATTGCGAAAAAATCTTGTCCATTTGTTTTCTGGGATACTGTGATCGCTTCCGGTTCTAACACCGAAGTCATTTCCGGTTCTCGAGAGCGTGGCGACGGACTTTTAGATAGACGAACAGGACACCAAACCCAGACACTACTACATCACGTAATGTAATAAAACCATCAAATACAAAAGATAGTTGCCAAACAAAATGATTTTGTCAAAACAAAAAACTCCTATATAGACGAACAAAACACCAGAGCAGCTTATACGTAATGTATGTTCCCTTTCGTAGCAATCTAAAATACAGTGAAATGTGTACTACATATTGTGGTGTATAGGATATTGTGGAGTTTAGTCAGTATTGTGTGAAAGTTGATGAGCTTCGACTTAGAAACTATATTTATAAGAAAGACAAACCTTTGTTTGAAAGGTCGAGAGATTCGTAAGAAAGAAAGCTGTTGGTATATCAGTGGGGCTTCCAATGTTCTAAAGAGTTCCCTCCCTCACTGGTATCCAGCATTCAATATACAATCAGTAAACTGTATAATATAAAATATACCTCTTTCTCTCCTTGAACCGTCCTCTTTCTTTCTTAACATATGCTGTTCCCTTTTTCACTCGAATATGCAC
The DNA here is from genome assembly GCA_033675265.1 of Actinostola sp. cb2023. Taxonomy (NCBI): domain Eukaryota; kingdom Metazoa; phylum Cnidaria; class Anthozoa; order Actiniaria; family Actinostolidae; genus Actinostola; species Actinostola sp. cb2023. The sequence goes on along the minus strand of JAUJYZ010001058.1, from coordinate 1,891,724 downwards.
TTTGGAGTCGTTGCCTGTTTTGACAGATGTGTTATATTATTATTCTTTAATGGTATAGTTTGACGTATAAATTTTAAAACAAGTTTGTTGTTCAGCCGGCTGGTTTTAGTTGTAATGTTGTGCAGATGTTATTATGCTCAATCCTGATTGGTTGAACGTGACAGTTACTTTCAGCGAGCTGCCATTAGCTTTGTAGAGCTTTGTCATTTACAAAAGCTACACCAAAACTCGTATTTGAATTCCTCAAGAAATGTACCCAGCCTGAAATGCTATCAAAGGATGGCCGACGAGTCGGAGCCCGCTTGGACGAAGTGTAGCCAGTGTGATAACCGCTGGTTTGAATTGGGTAAATTTGGAGCCGGTGTTTTCCCGGTGTTTTCACCGATATAAAACTCCAAAATGAACTCCTTCGACCAACAATATTCCATTTAGTAAACTAGTTTTGGTGTTTAGTATAAAATAGATCTAATTGTAGAATTACGGCGTGTTTTTTTGAAGTATTTAATGTTGAATATTCTCTTTTCAGATCTTGAATTGGCCGCAGAAATTGGAAAAAACCTTCTGGAAAGGAACAAGGAGTTGGAATGTCTACTAAATTCTTCGCATCAGTATCTTGAAGAACAGGCCTTGAAAAATGAGGTAAAATAGCTCATGTCTGGGCCCTTGGTCGAACACATTTACTGAAGGAAATATGTAGTTTTTGGTATTGAAATTTTACCTGTTATTGATATTGTATTTCTAGTTTCTCGAGAAACAACTGGACACATTACGCGAAGTGAACGAAAATCGTAATAAGGCCTTTGAACAGATGGAGACGACGGCCTTGGAACTACAGAAGGCCAACCAAACATTACAAAACGAGACGATTTCCATGAAGAAGCGATACAGAGATTTGGCAGAAATGGTGGATTGCATGGATGTAAGATGCGAAGAATACAGGAAGGAGGTCGAGGAATTACAAAGAGAAAGAAGCCGTCTTCAGCGGGACTTGTCAATGGCTTTGTCTATACATGAAGATGAGAATCTAGTCAACAATGAACCCAAAACAGATGTTCAAATAGAAAAGCAAAAACAATTCGAAGAGGAGAAGGAAGAGAAGCAAAGACAACTCGAGGCACTCAATGCAAAAATCTCGAAACTTAAAGAACAACATTTTCTAGAAAGAAGCAAACGAGAGGAACTCGAATGTGAGCTATCGGAGTTGATCCAAGAGAACCAACAACTGGAATCACAGCTACGAATATTTGCCGAACGAGCCGAAGATTGGCAACAAGTGGCATCGGAATATACATTTGGCGAACGTGCAATCGATATCCTTCCGGGAATCTCTCTTAATGAAAGCTCGGAGGAATTACTTGAAGACGACTCGTTCGTGGTTGTTTCCGAGCAGTTATCGAGGCAATCGAGCGCCGTATCGGATCAAAGCGCGGTCGTTGTGCTAAGCCCTAGTGAAGAAAAAACAGGCGAAAATAGCGCTTCGTTCTTTACCGAACTTGGCGAGCAGTATCACGAACTTGTACGGAAATACGACGCACTCTTAGATAAATGCAAACAAGAAGGACTCGGGAAACATTCGTTACCAATTCCGAAAGTTCAACGAGCGGTCCAGGTACCAAGCCCAATCGATGAAAGACCGCGTAGGTTTTCAGAGAGCGACGTAAAAGATCACAAAGATGGGTCCAAAATCCGCGATTACAAGAAAATGTTTGAGAAAATATACTCTAGATTGGAAGAATCGAAGAACTTTAGACCAGGAACACCATAACACGTCCACATATCAAACAATTTGTCGTTCGTCTGTAACCTAGTCATTTCCTTATTTGGTAATGCAATTCCATATTTGGTATGTCATCTTGTCTCCATGATTGTACAACGAACGGAAAATTGTTGCATGTTGCATTCCCAGACCGAAATGCATTGTGGTCGATACGAATTGTGTGTTTTCTTCTATTTTGGGGTTCCAAAACCCGCAAACAAATATCAGAGAAGCCCTGACAGTCAACTATGATCTCAGTTTCGGCAACGCAACGTAAACGAACACATGTATTGATCAGTTCATAATGCACTTCGGTCTGGGAATGCAATAAGCAACAAAATCTAGGACAACGTTTTTTGAATTAGCTGTATACCTCTTATTAACCCGAGTGTGCGTCCGTACAAAGTACCGCCAGTCGAGTATTTTTAACTGACTTATACGCGCGCCATAAAATAGTGTAAAACCCCTCTGATACATAACTTACAGTACGGACCGAGCAAACGAGGTTAATAAGATGTTTATCATATGGCTTATACACCATCACATACACCATTGCAATTATAACGTTATATAAAAACGAAAAAAGCCAAATAGGAATTTTATTAAATTAGGCATGCAAACTATATTCTCGTAATTAATTCTCAAAGCAGTTATGCACCATGGGATTATGACAGGTTTTGGCTTTTCCTTGTCATATCATAATTCTGCACACTTCTTGGAACAACAGTACTGCAAGCTATGATGATTAAGCTAATTATTCCTATTTAGTATTTGGTTCTTTTAGTTCATTTTTCTACTGATGACAAAGTTATTACAATAAACCACTTCACGGTTCTGTTCAGTAGCCATGAGGTACCAAGTAGAGGTTGTCCTTGAGGTGTTTACATGAAAGAGAGATAACCCTAGCACTAGGATGATAAAACAGTAGAATTGTCCCTACTGCTAGGGTATCTCTCTCATGTAAACGGGGCTTTAGGTGTTCACACAAAAAGGACAGGATATTTTTATTTGCTACAATTCGCCAAATTTATTTGTCATATAATAATTAATCAAATCTAAATTATTAAAAAAGGATAGTTTTGATTTTATAGGCATTTTTGTGCTACGTTAGCCAGCGAGATATATTTTGCGCGACCATGATGGATTTATATTTTAGGAATAAATTATCGAAATATTAATAATTATCAAAGTCAGAAAATCTCGCGCTGGTCACGTGATGTAGCGATTTTCAATTTTGTGTAAAAGTTTCTGAAAAACAAAAATAAAATTATTTTGTTTCTTGTTTGTCTGCCTCGTTCAACGATTAGCGCGCGGCTTTATAATCCACGAGTAAACCAGACATGACCACAGGTAACCCACTGGCTAGAAACCCTGACCACAGGTAACCCACTCGCTAGAAACCCTGACCACAGGTAAACCCTGACCACAGGTAACCCACTCGCTAGAAACCCCTGACCACAGGTAACCCACTCGCTAGAAACCCCTGACCACAGGTAACCCACTCGCTAGAAACCCATTTAATGAGGCTTATAAGTAGCTTATTTGAAAGTGATCATGGCGAAGACCTTTATCGTTATAAATACTGTGGACACTGTTATAACATTAGTAGTATTTCTATTTAATAGTGTTTACAGTACAAACAGCTAGCGAGCAATTAGTTCAGTCATTCTTATAAAATATATTTTGATTGAAAAAGTGCGTCATACTGATGCAGTGGTGTGCGCAGCGCAAAATTTGAATGTTATTTGTCATCAAAACATTACGTCATGGAGTGATACGTCACGGGGTCATATGACGTCAATCGTTACGTCATAGAATTAATACGTCACCAAGTCACATGGCCTTCAGTATCTAAGAGTGTATATCTGATGATTGCAAAACGTGAACGACCTCGAGCCCAGTCTGTCCTCGGTGCGTCCACATTCGGTAGCGCGCGAGGTCTTTCCTGGTAACCATGCCAGTTACCTAGCAACCAAAATATCAAGATCAACTAAATGCAAGCGAGAGTGAGGATGTTGTAGAAGGCAACATCAAAATAACACCCTACCTCGTTATGGTCGTCTACGACAACAATGTGCCTCAGTCCCAGGGCCCTAAACAGCTGGAAGACGCGAGACAAAGAAGAGCTCTGGGGACAAGAAAATACATGATTGGATAACTGTACGGCGTGCTCCCGGAACACTAGAGTAGTTTTCGTATGAAGTAGTTACGGTACGGTTCGTGCCGGTGCGGTGACTTTAACGTGTCGTGCGGTGATCGTATCCAACCATTCTGATTGGTTGAGCAATGATTTTGCGCGCTGTGATTGGTTGAATGGATGTCTTCGATTCCGTACCGTGACACAGGCAGCCTAACCATTGCTTTCCATGAGCGGAGAAACGTGTAATGTTGGGCTCCCTGTGTGCGTCCCGCAAGACTCGCCCGCAGAAATGCAGTATTGTCACGTGACCGAGTTTCACAACTTGTTTCAATACTGCATTTCTGCGGGCGCGTGCCAGGGATCCCCGTTACAATACAACGATTAACGACTCTATCATGTCATGTTGTAAATAATATGGAAGTAATCTGACTCACCTCGTGCACCGTGTATGGCGCAGGATTCATGAATGGCGTTAAATCAAGGTAGCATTCTCGTTCATGATGGGAGATGTTGATTCTCTGAAACCAAACCAAACGAATCAATAATATACACAGTGATTTGCGCATGACTGCCAACAGAACCATTTATCTCCCACATCCTACGTTTTACTATACAATAGTATTCGGTTGACTTACTCTGATTGGAGGGAATCTAGGATAAGCATCACGGAAGTGTTTCAACTTCAAACCATGTCTTGATCGCGGTCTGCCTTCTTCACTAAACACCTAAGGCAAAGATGAAACATTAGGCCCAATTACACGAGAGAAAATGACGGAGCCACGATTTAAGTGAGACAATCTTGAACCCCTTGGCTTAGCTAATCCGCTTTAAAAGAATCGTTAGCAACTTAATTAAGCGGCGCGTTTTCCTCCTTTAATTGAGCCTCTTAGCTTGTTACTACATTGTACAATAGTTTACTGAAGTATCAGGAGATGTTCTACAGCTGAACCTCTCGTAACCGACCACCATTGTTGTCAGGCAAACTGGTCGCTTACGGGAGGTGGTTGGTATGAACTAGGGATACAAGAAAGTGGTCGCTTAGGTAAGGTTAGTGGTCGCCCACAAGAGGTGATCGCTGAGAGGGGCTCTTCTGTTTTTTAGACCATGTTTCATGCTCGGAAACCCAAGGGCTACCTAGAGGTTATTCAGTGAGTTTTGAGGGAGGGGAAGGGGAGAGAAGGGGAGGAGAGAAAAGGGGAGGAGAGAGAAGGGGAGGAGAGAGAAGGGGAGGAGAGAGAAGGGGAGGAGAGAGAAGGGGAGGAGAGAGAAGGGGAGGAGAGAGAAGGGGAGGAGAGAGAAGGGGAGGAGAGAGAAGGGGAGGGGAGAAGGGGGAGGGGAGAGAAGGGGAGGGGAGAGAAGGGGGAGGGAAGAGAAGGGGAGAGGGGGAGGGAGAAGGGGAGGGGAGAGAAGGGGAAGGGAGAGAAGGGGAAGGGAGAGAAGGGGAAGGGAGAGAAGGGGAAGGGAGAGAAGGGGAAGGGAGAGAAGGGGAAGGGAGAGAAGGGGAAGGGAGAGAAGGGGAAGGGAGAGAAGGGGAAGGGAGAGAAGGGGAAGGGAGAGAAGGGGAAGGGAGAGAAGGGGAAGGGAGAGAAGGGGAAGGGAGAGAAGGGGAAGGGAGAGAAGGGGAACTTGGGAGAGAAGGGGAAGGGAGAGAAGGGGAAGGGAGAGAAGGGGAAGGGAGAGAAGGGGAAGGGAGAGAAGGGGAAGGGAGAGAAGGGGAAGGGAGAGAAGGGGAAGGGAGAGAAGGGGAAGGGAGAGAAGGGGAAGGGAGAGAAGGGGAGTTTCCGATGATGGGTTAATTGATAACAGTCAGCCGACATGTGCTCTGATTTCCTACCTTGTGTTTTAATAAGATAATAAGTTGTGATCTTAGAATGATACCCTTGAACACACCAAACGTAGTTGGACCACTGCTATCGGTATTTCCCTGTGTAACCATAGAAACAACAGTCTGTTTGAAGTTATTTTGGGGGGAAATGATTGTATGAACGAGATGAAAAGAAAGATTGATGGCCTCAACATTGTGATGATGAAGATGATAATGATGAAAACGATGATGATGATGGCAATGATGATGGATGTGGATGGATGATAATGCTGGCGATGATGATGGATGATGGATGATGATAGCGATGGTGATGGATGATTATGATGAATGATGGTGATGGCGATGATGGCAATGATGAATGATGATGATGGCGATGGATGATGATGATGACGATGATGGTAATGGATGATGATGGTGATGATGATGGATGATGACGACGATGATAGTAATTATTGTTTACGCACCAGTGAGTACTCCACCACAGGGAACCCATTATGGTGTGACGAGCCATCTTTCAGGACATCAACGATTCTTCCAACCTTGACATAAAGTACAGCACTTCAATAAAACTACGCTTTAACACGATACAAAAGAGCGGGAACATACAGTAAGGAGAAGGATGACGCTAAACATGGGAGACGAAAATGGAGGGAGCAAAAGAGTAAACGGGAAAGCGAAAAGAGAGTATTGTTTTTTACAAAAAAAAAAATGTTTCATTGTTATCGTTTAGAATACTTGTGAATGAAACTTTATTTACCCTCGGAAAACTCATTGAGGCTGCCTAGGCCTCTGAGGCCCCGTCCACACTAGTGCGTTTTCGCTTGAAAACGCCATCGTCTTTATATTGTTTCTATCCTCAAGGGAATCGAAAACAATCAGCTCATTACCAGAAACAATAGGAAAACGCAGGCTAGCGTTTTAGTGTGGACAGGGTCTAAGAGATGCATGTTTAGGCCTACAATAGATGTATCTCACCTTTTCTCTCGTCTGAAAGCAAACCACAGGCGTATTCATGATATCTCTGAAAGATGAGGATATCAAACAAATCATTTGAGAATGTTTTCGTTTGTAAGGATGTGAATAATAACAATAATTAACTACATTTATCCACAGTAATTGATAATACATTAATAATATGATGACGTACTTAGCGAAGACTTCTGTGGCCATTACAGGTGGTTCCCATCCTAGCAATGGTACACCTTGTAGTTTGATGTGTATGTCGTATATACCCTGTGATAACAATAATATACTACAAATTAATCATATTCATTTTGAAATCACTAGTAAATCCTGCAATCTGATTGGCTAAAAATGGTGCGATTAAATCATTAATCAAATGCGCACGCTATGATTTGCTTGTTAATGTCTTTATATTTTAACAAATATTCCACCATGTACCACGTCTTTACCTCATTGAAGAAGTCTCCTACAAACTTAGCGGTCATCAGTACAAGCATCATTGGCATACCATAGGTTATGTTACCCGTAGCCTCCATAAGGATGACGGTAAGACTGATGGTCATGCGCACAACACCACCTTAATAGATACAAACACAAATAGTAATCCAACTTATGTACATTTAGAATCAAGGGAAATTAAATCTCGCGGGATCCTTGTGGGATCGTATGTGTATTGAGACTCAGGTGTGGGAAAACCCGCAAAATCCCGCGAGTCATTCCACAGGGAGCCCAACATTATCGCGCGCGGTCTGCCACAGGAAGCCCGTCGAAAGACACGTGCTTATCAATAGGCCCTGTGACGGTTATGATGTACACCCTTATCTCCTTCTCGTCCATTACTGTTAAATGTATTACGGGTATTACAAGATACTAGAATCGCCGAGAAACTGCTTCTTTACAAGGGTGAAACAATGTGTGCGTCCCGTAAGATGTGCCCGCAGAAATGCAGTCACGTCTTGCGGGACGCACACCGGGAGCCCAACATAATCGTATTGCGTGCGCTCTCTACCACAGGAAACCCATGAAAAAAATATGCGCGCATACAAATATATTTTTTATTAATTGTAAGTAGCCTCAGAAGCAAAGGTTGGGCTGCCTGTGTGTGAACTGGTATTAAAGATTGAGAACTTTGTTTTATTCGTCCCTCCCCCCCCCCCCCCCCCCCCCCCCCCCCCCCCCCCCCCCCCCCCCCCCCCCCCTCTCTGTCTCCTCCATTTTAAAAACTAGCAGTACAGTCAAACCTCTATTAAGCGGTCAGTTGGTTATTTCCCGAGGGTGACCGCTTGTTTGTTAGCATATGCTATGTTTGTCACCCTCTTATAAATAAAGACTATTATTAATAGAGGTTTGACTGTAGTTCTATTAGTAGAGGTAATCATACGGTTTCAAGTTCAATTTGGAAATAATTTGCACAAGTGTGTTTTTCAAAGAGTATCAAAATTGCACGAGCCCATAGGGCGAGTGCAATTTGAGCTCTTTGAAAAACACACGAGTGCAAATTATTCCAAATTGAACGAGAAATCGTATGATTACCAATTAATAATATTTATGAATAAAAGTAATTTGCACTGTAGTGCATATTAAAGGTAATTTTCAACTGCACTGCTCTAAGCCAATCAGAATCGAGGATTTTTTTCATGAATATTATTAGAGATATAATGAACTAACCTAGAGTAGCCGCTGCGCCTATCAGGGCGTATCTACCAGGATCCACCCATGTACCATAGGGAAAAGCAGCATGTAACAGCTTTCCAAACAAACGTCCCCATGATGCTCCTATAAGAATACAGGGTACAAACAACCCACTGGGGACATAAAGGCCATACGTCCATGTAGCAAGTAGGAAGTAGACTGGAAAAAATGACATCAGTGATGCAAAGGTGTAGGATTCTGAGGAAGAAAATTGTTGCAATTTAGGTAAGATACATCATCACCATAATAATAATCATCATCATAATCATCATAATCATCATCGTAACAATAATATTCAGGGTTACAATTACGCATTTATATTTCTGTTTTTAGTGTCAGAGACAAGGGATTAATCACTCTACCCCTGTGCGGCTCTGCTATGTCAACCACCCTTGCTCTGAAAATGGTAGGTACATATACAGCTATTTCAAAAAAGGTTGGTGAAGGTTTTGTTGCATCTTGCATGTTGCATCTTGCATACCAAGCCCAAAATGCACTATGGGCAATGTGAATGGAATCAGCGAAAGGTCATTACAATGTGGACTCTGGGAATTTTCCTAAACTTTGTCTTCGCAGTATGGAGCCAGTATACATGTATTTTCTTCAGTATGTGCATGCTGATATTATTTACAAACTGTATGATCCATAATACATTTCGGGCTTGGTATGCAAGATGCAACATGCAAGATGCAACAAAACCTTCACCAACCTTTTTTGAAATAGCTGTATATAACAATTGTCTAAAGTGATGCACAATCCGCTGTCTTGAACTACAAAGCACATTGGAAATTGTTTGCGATTGCGAGAGTTCGAGATTGTCAGGAAAATAGAATGAGGGGTTATTGTTTCTAGTTCAAGATAGCGAGGTTTATATAATAACTAGTATATTAATTACGCACGCTTTGATTGGTCGAGGGCCATGTGACACACCGATGACATCACAAAATCACTCAATTCTCAAAATATTATATAAAACAAAAAGACACCATCTTACCGTGCGTCTGTACTCAAGACGTCAAAATGTGGTAAGAACAACAGTCACGCCACTCGACGGTTGTTCTCACCACATGTTGACGCGTACATCATCTGTGCATCTATACGAGTACAGACGCATGGCAAAATGATCTTACCTTCAGATAAGTGAAACAAGTTTTTGATGGAGTCTTCAGGAGTACTGAATACCAACGTTCCCATCACGCTAAATTCACCGTCTTTACAAAAGAACTGAATTAAAACCAATGAAAATAGTTATGTAAGTACAATGTACAAGTAACAACCATGAGGGTGGCCAGGATTTCTGTACATTTCTCAGGGGATACTTCAACTTCAATATAGAATATGTAGATCTAAGTGTCGTCTTGACAAACTGTCCGACCTTGAATATTGGTGATTTCTAATGACTAAAATAAAGGGTAGTACAGTCAAACCTCTATTAAAGGGGCTGTGTCATGAGCTGCACATGCGCATTGGTGCCTATTTTTAATGATATCGTTTGCCTTTGAACTTCGCACCAGAAGACATTTGAACATTAAAAGAATCGAACATTAACTCAAAACGGATAAAATATGCATATACAACCGGAGAATCTACAAACTATGATCTGTCGTTACGATTCAAATCCAAGATGGCACTCGATAACTTGAAATAGTGAGTCTCACTTTTTCAAGTTTAACACTAGTACCCAGTCCACTTGTTAACCATGACACAGCCCCTTTAAGCTGTCACCCTTGGGACATAGCCAACTGATTGCTTAATAGAGGTGACCGCTTAACAGAGGGCCGCTTTATAGAGGTTTGACTGTAGCTATAAGATTTTGTATCCTTGAATAGCATTGAGGGTTTTGGTGGTACACCCGCTATCCTAAATTTCTGGGAGCACCCCACCCCACACCCCTGGGGTACATATACATGTATGCAGTATATACATGTACATAATGGACTGTACCTTTAAGGGCTCTGTGATATTTGCTGTACCTAGAGGTCTACAATCTTCTTGAAAGTAAATGAGTATAAAGGCTGATGCAACTGTCATGACTCCCACAATGCATGCCTCAATCACCCGCATCCAGTTTTTCTTGATAAATCTGCAAGTAGAGAAAATATATACCATCATCATTGTGGCTCGTCATGGTCATCATCATCATCATGAGAACCATCAATAGTGATTCAATCACCATCATCATTGTGGCTCGTCATGGTCATCATCATCATGTGTCATCATTAGAACCACTGCCATCATAATCTTCTCCATTTTCATCATGCAACCTTCAGCATGATTATGTCCCAGGGGGGGTACTCAGGGGTATCAATTTTTCTCCGCATAAAATCGAGAACGGTAGGATATCATTTTTATCAACCCCAAAAAAAGTCCTTGACAAAATCTTTATATCAAAAAAAGTCCACCAGAAAAATGAAAACCCCAAAAAAGTCCCAAGCCGCGAATTTCAAACCCAAAAAAAGCCTTCGCACCTCCCCGTCACTGATACCCCTGAGTACCCCCCCTGGGGATTATGTACCCTACAATGTACACAATGCACACATGCACACTTACTTCATTCTAAAGAGACTCAAATGATGATTAATAGCATTAAACAATGCACCAAGTAGTCCACCTAGAAATCAATACAATCATCAAAAACACACTTTAGAATGCTGACAGAATACAATGAGAATATAACCATCTAAATTATCAATTCAAAATGGATTATAGGAAATGAAAGAACTTACCAATCACTCCCATGATCATAAATAAAGGCAATTCATAGCCATAGTAGGGACTTCCCTGTAATGAAACCATGGCCAAAAACATTAGAGTAGCTGCCTGGCCTGTATATAAATGAATATTGCCTTTGTGTAGAGTCTGTATAGAGTAGTTTTGAGCCAGCTGGGAGCCCTGAGTAATGTAATTCTATCCTTACTGGGCTCTACATTTAAAGAGTTTCTTTTCATAAGCAGGAAGAATTGACAAGCATTGTATGCATCACGTGTACACACCTCAAATGTTCCAAAGTTAATAAGACCTGGGTTGGATAAGTCCCCGGGATGACCTTTATAGATGGACAGAACCAGAGTGAGAGTGAATGTAGATATCATGGAGGCAAAGAACATACGCCACGTCAACGACTGGTTCCAGAAACTTGCACCCTCCTCCAAACTGAACAGAACTCCTCCTGTGTAGAGAAACAACGCAGACGAAGTATCAAATGGATGCATAGGTCACGTTTAGCTCAGTTGACTGGTCTGATAGTTTTTATAAATGTACATGTAATATTCAGATATCAAATAGGAGTGTTGGGTGGTCTGGAGAACGTCTTTGAATATTCTCGTAAAGTTTACCCCGCTTTTGAAATTACTTACAATATTTCCCTGTTATGTTTAAGAGTCTCAAATTTGATTGACAGTTATGGAGGCCACTTTTACAGACTACACTAGACTATTGAGCTTGGATCTTAAACACCCATCGCATGGACGGTCTCTCGCAAAGTCTGGAGTTTACAAATTCAAATAATCGCACTTGGAGAATTAAGATTTTGATTGGAATTCACTCCTGTTGTTCTTTCACAGATCCCTTGTACTGTCAGGGCCAACAGTCTTGTGATGTACATGTACATGTACAACTACTGTAGATGATAGTACCACATACCTATTGGAGCACCAAATGCTGCTGCCACTCCTGCCGCAGCACCTGCAGACACAAAATCTCTTTTCTCGTGATCTGTTCTAAAGCGTTCGAATATATTAAAATCTCTATTAAAAGTGGTTGAGCGTCCCTGTGATACTCCTGCTGCCACAACAGCACCTGCATGGATCATTGGACCTTCCTTGCCACATGCAAGACCTCCAGATACTGAAAACATCACACCTACAACCTTGACAAACAGTGTCTGAAAATATAAGAAATGAGATTATCCATTAATCAAGGTTAACTGGGAGAATGGGTGACTTTTCATCCGTAGTCATTGCAAATGAAAAGTGCGCACGCATATGGTTGCTTTGGTAATTCGCTCCCTTGAGGTCAGCCATTGCTTTGCTTGCTGTCAGCTTGCTCAGTAATGCAGGTATTGCTTGATTGCCCCTTCCCTTCCATCCCTCAATGAGCTAACATTTTAAGGTAAGTTTTGTTTTCTCCACTGAGCAATCAGACACTGTTACAGGTGCCAGGGCTTCCCAGTGGCTATAGGTTGTTTGGGTGTTTGGGTGCTTTAATAGCATCTGATAAGATTGGAATCAAGGGCAGACAATGTTGCCGACAGAAGGAATAACGATGTTCCTTTTACCTTGAACCTGACAACATGCGGAACTTTCACACCATTGAGATAACACTTTATTTGAGGGATACCACTGCCAGCAGCTACAGGCTATGAACAAAACATGATCAATCAACTGACAGCAAATCGGTTTATTAGAGATTCTTAAAATAAAAATGAAACATTCATTGAGGGAGTTTATATGTCTAATGCATTCTGGGAGATGCAAGCTATTCCAGTAAAGATATTCCTGCATTCTTATCAAGCAAACATTGCTGCCATTTTGTCCCTACTTACATGTGTATGTGTACTTGCACTACCTACATTTCAGCTACAGGGGCGGATCTAGAGATTTTGAAAGGGGGGTGCACCACTAAGGGGCCGGAAGGCCCCTTCTTCTAGGGGGTGTGGGGGCATGCCCCCCCCCCCCCCCCCCCAGAAAATTTTGAAATCTAGAAGCTCAAAAATGCAATTTCCATCCATTCTGGGCATCAAATGGTGGGGAAACATGGGCGAATATGTACTCAAAGGGGGGGGGGGGGGGGGGGGGGGGGGCACCGGCACCGGCACCGGCCCCCATGCCCCCCCTTTATCCCCCCCTGAGCTACATGTACTTGTCGTACTGTACAGTAAGGACTACCACTTACCTCCATATATGCAACTAGAACAACAGCAATAAATACAAACAACACATCAATACCGACCCACAGTGCATAGGGACCAGCCATACAGTCATCACTCCGACATACATCGATATCTATTGGCAACGAGTTAAGAATGCATTTTATAGCAATTGATTAACACAGAAATTACTGTAATGAATTCCTGTATAAAGACGTTATAATAATCAAGTACCTGACACTGGCAACAGCTGGTAAAATATCAACATATCAACACAACAGCAGTGAGAAAACAAATCAAATTACTTTCTGGAAAATATATCATATTTTTAAAAGTTTACTAATACATACATGTACATATATACACCTATTTCAATAAAGGTTGTCGAGGACATCAGTCTATAGGTGATAGGCTATATGTCATTCCAAGACCGAACTGCATTATGGTAACAGCTTGAATAACTAAAAAGGTATGAAAGTCTTTATGATATCCTGCCTATTTCAATTTCAACAGGCCAAGACAAATTTTGCATCGAATTTTATGAAATATTTCTGGCAAACATGCCATTCAAGCTGTTACCATAATGCAGTTCGGTCTTGGAACGACGTATAACCTATTGCCTATGGACTGATGTCCTCGACAACCTTTTTTGAAATACATGAATGTAGGGTGTATACATTACATTCTTTATTATTTTGGTTAATGCAGGTTAATGGACGCAGCCTATAAGGCTGTAGCCTCCTATGCAGCCGTTTTTAGTTCCATCATGCGATGCTCCTAAAAATGACTGCGTATAGGAGGCTAGCTAATAAGGCTGATGTGGACCTAGAGTAATAAAATATCTAATAATTATAGAATTTATCATATCTTATAATATTTCCTAAGCTTCAGAAGAGGATACATTTTCTTATTAGTGAGTACTTCCATGTAGACATTATTGTTATGCATATATCAATAGCACATGCTATTAGCGCAGTTATAATGCCAATGATGAACATTACTACCCATCTATTGATATTGGTACATACTATACCCTAGAGAATAAAAACAATAACAGTACATATTATTATAATGTGCATGTGTCAGAGTACATTCATGATACAGTAAATTACACCTACATTGTAGCTTGAATTTGCAATTGAAAGGGTCCATATAAGAACAGTGTGACTTGCGATTGAAATCTAAATTCTCCTTTACCAAATAATAATAATAATTAGTCGGGCTTCCTGTGGAAGACCCGACTCTAAAAATGAGAAGCGTTCGTCGTCGTCAACGTCGTTGACCCCAAATCACTAATTGGGTTCTACAGCGCATGCGCCCTGTGCCGGCCGCTAAGATAATCACCGAAGGCTCTAACAACATGATTTATCAATACGAGACTGGTCGAGTCTGAATTCACAATTTATGTCGTCTTGTTTTCAAAATAACCACAATAATTCATAGAGATATGGATTTATTAATCCAGTACTAGTACTGCAAAGGGTTTAGAGATCTTCAGAACTTAGAATGAAGTGAGTTGATACACGCAGCCGGCGGTGAAGAGAACAGTTGTAACTGGGTTTTCAGCCGACCGATAATAGTTTATGTATACGGTATTTGTATTTGTATGGATATATTTATGGTAACAAATAAACTATGTCATTGTCATTCATGATTCGCTGAGTTTGTGAAATCGCAGTACTGAAATTGCAAGGAAAGCAAGTTCTATCGAGCTCGTTTTAATCGCACTATAAGATATCTATATTTAGTTCAAATAGGTTACATTTCATTTAGAAGCCCGACTTCACGCTAGAAGAGCGTCTAGTTATTATTATTATTATAATAAAAACCTGGTTTACAGGAGAGTTTAGATTTTGATCAGAGATCACTCGAAATTCCTGCTCATTATTTCCTCATAATGATTTGCTTCACTCTATCACAAAGTCTACTTTGCAGCAGTCAGGGATTGTGTCATGCAATATATACTACTCTAATTCCCGACTGCTGCAATTTTAGGAGACTAAATGTATCTATATCTCAGTGATTTTACCATTTTTGATAATTCAAACTTGTGTCGAGTCAAGTTGTTTTATGTTTATCTCCCCAGACAGTTTGAGTTATCACGATTAATTCAGCTAAATTTTTGTATGTTTTTTCATTTTTATGTTATCAAGTGCACTGAGACATTAGTATAGTATAGTGATAATAGCTGTACTTGTAAAAAAAAATGTTGTTTTTTGTTTTTGTAAAGTAGTTACTATTGTATCTTTAATAGCAATAAAAAGTATAAAATTAAAAAAAAGTATAGTGCGCTATACAAGAATGTATTATTATTATTATTATTATTATTATTATTATTATTATTATTATTGGAATGCATGCAACACCATAGTTGCCATATTGGTTCCCGATAACAAAGCATTGTTGCTCATTTGCTTCTCTTGTTGGTTCATCCAACATGGCAACTGCATCTCTGTTACATTGTATTTATTTCTCAAAGTATTTTCGGTCCTGTGGTGGCAAACCAAGAATTACCTCTGCAGTATAGGACTTTTTTTCCTTTAAATACAGCTGGTTTTCTGGAATATCATAATCTAAACTCTAAAAAGAAAAAAGACGAAGATGAAAAAGAAGAAAAATAACAATGTCTGAGAAAGTGTACATGACGTGCAAGAGTCCAAGACTACTTGTTCCCATGCATGCACCACATGCATACATTGTACAATGTACATACCGCAGTATATACAGCTATTTCAAAAAGGTTGCTGAAGATTTTGTTGCACTTTGCATATACACATGTACACATGTACCAAGCCTGAAATGTATTGTGGATCAATCATATGTAAATAATGTCAGCATGCACATACAGAAGAAAAATGCCGGCTCCATGTTGCAAAGACAAAATTTGGGAAAATTCCCAGAGTCCATATTGTACATGGCCTTTCGCTGATTCCATTCACATCACCCATACTGCATTTCGGGCTTGGTATGCAAGATGCAACAAAACCTTCACCAACCTTTTTGAAATAGCTGTACATTGTAATATACATGTACAAAGTCATATAGATTATTCACACTTTTAACACTGAATAATTACACATACATAAACTTTATTAACATGTCAGACTAATAACTTAATTATAGCATATACCACAAGTGGTACACTAATCGGGGACACTTAATTAAGACATAATTACATTTACAAATAGATATATTTGTAATTAGTAACATTAATTAATTTAATATCCTACTTCACTTGTAGTACATGATGGTAATCACATGACCAACAATTATTACGTCTCATAACTTAATTTTATAAGTTACTTTCATTTTACCCATCGAATCAGTTTCGTACCTCGTATTTAGCTAATATCTTTTGAAGACTTTCGTGTCCTCCCGTAGATTGACTGAGCGTATTCTGCAATGGAAAAAAAGAGAATAAATATCGAAAACCAAAACAATCCCACCGGAAATGAATTCGAAGAATCGCAGCAAATCAATGAAACTTCCAAGTTTACAATAAATCTCACTCACCCTAAAAGGTTCTGAAATTTCTGATTCTGTTCTTGATCTATCTTCTCTTCCATCGTAGTAAAACGGCGCCTGTCAAGTGATGAAAAGTTGGCAAAAATCAACAAAGAAGTCGAGCGATGAAGTGAGAAAGTTTGGCTGGTTTCAGCTGATCATCTCACCTCTTCATGGTCGAGAAGAAGCGTACGTTCAGACGCCATTTCCTCGAGATTCAATGGTGGTGCAATTGACATCCCTTTTGGTTCAAATTGATAGTTAGTTTCGTAGAAACACGGGGAATGGACTTTGCAAGACAAGTGTAAACTGATCCTTCAACTTCCATGTTGTTTTTCTTTACTTATAAAAAACACACGGACAAAACAGACCGAGTGAGGCATCGTACCGAGTCAAATCCCCCATCATGCACCTCGAATACAAAATGGCGGCCAGTGCAAGGGTTTTGCGATTGCTAACAAGGAATAGACTAGAATCACCACTTAGACGTTCTATACAAAGGTATGATTTCAGTGCAAGGTAGATCGCGATTGGTAGTTTCGTTGATTGAAATTTTGTGTTGATATTTTAGCTGTTCGTGGTGTTATTCATTGAGAAACTGTCGCGTTAGCACCCAACGCTTGTCACATGGGGGTGCAAGATGTCGAAGATTAAGCGACCTTGCTGCACCTCAACCAGACAGTTCTCCAAAGGAGTATCCTGAGCATATTACACGTATAGTGGATGACATATCGAAACTAACCATTCTGGAGGTCTCGGAGCTTAATCAACTTCTGAAGGTAAAAACATTGTTATTCTCCTTTGGTATTTCTCTGCCTTGCCCTTGTGCCATGTGCATAATTGTTTGCTGACTGTACATTTTCTTTGTCCCACCTTTTCTGTTTATATTATAACAAGCTCACTGAAGCATGTCTGTTACTACATGCTACCTAGAATGAATGTTTTTAAAATACCTATATACAATGTATGTAGAATGGTGCAAGTGCTGGTTTGCAATCAATTGCTTTAAAGTACAAATATACAGTGGCCATGTTGGATGTACAAACAAGAGAAGCTAATGAGGCTAGGAAGGCTTTGCTATCGGGCACCAACATGGCCGCTTGACGTCACATGCAAATTAGCAATAGTGGATTTGAATGATTGATTGATTGATTGATCAATCGAGTGACTGACTGATTGATCATGATTGTATCAGTGGTCAATATTGATTGATTGATTAATATTTTGACTGAATTGTTTGCATAAATTACTGTATTTCAGACAACTCTAAAAATAGAAGATGTTCCCATGATGGCTATGGGTGCAATGGCTGCTGGTCCTGTAGCAAAGGTAAAGTCTGCCTGCACATCCCATTCCCACATTTACATGTATGTACATGTAGGTTCAGAGGTGGATCCAGAATGGTTTTCACTGGATTTCGGAAACTAGTCAGAATTTTGATTTTTTTTTAAGAATCAAGGTAAACTACCACAGAGTTCATAACTCAACAAAGCGACAACCAATACATGTATTGTGACAGGTGTTTTTGGATAATATAACTTTATCCACAGGAATTGATGCTTGATAAAGTTGAATTTCAAACCTTTTGGGGGGGGGGGGATCAGCACTTCTCTGGACACTCCTATGGGCTCCATATCCACACCTGTGCATGGCTCCTAATATCAGAGGGTCATGGAGTGCCATATCATTTAGATTTATATATAACAAATACTAATAATTATTATCATTCTATTAACCAGGAGGGAGAATCAGAAGAACCAGAAAAGGCTCCAGAACCTACTGAATTTACTGTCAAACTTACTGGATTTAGTGCTACTGCTAAAATAAAGTTGATAAAGGAGATTAAAGCCATTAATCCTGGAATGAATCTAGTGCAGGTTTGATATAATTTACTATCTGAATTCTAACTTGTTGTCAGTAAATTTAGTGCCATTTCATCCCAGGGGGATACTCAGGGGTATCAGTGACAGGGAAGTGCGAAGACCTTTTTGGGGTTTGACATTCGCGGCTTGGGACTTTTTTTGGGTTAACAATTTTCTGGTGGACTTTTTTTGATATAAAGATTTTGGCAAGGACTTATTTTGGGGTTGATAAAAATGATATCCACCGTTCTTGATTTTATGTGGAGAAAAAATGGACTTTTGGGGGGTTACGTTGTGGGCCGTTGGACTTTTTGGGGGTCTTGTTTTTGCATAATGGACTTTTTGGGGGTTAAAAAGTTTGGCCTAATTTGCACCTCCCTCTCACTGATACCCTTGAGTACCCAAGATTTTGGTAAGGACTTATTTTGGGGTTGATAAAAATGATATCCACCGTTCTTGATTTTATGTGGAGAAAAAATGGACTTTTGGGGGGTTACGTTGTGGGCCGTTGGACTTTTTGGGGGTCTTGTTTTTGCATAATGGACTTTTTGGGGGTTAAAAAGTTTGGCCTAATTTGCACCTCCCTCTCACTGATACCCTTGAGTACCCCCCCCCCCCCCCCCCCTGGGCATTCATTGCCATTTCACATGGTGTAAAAGTGTCATTCTACACACTTGTTTACATGTAAACCTCACTTACTTCAGTGAAGTTTTTAATCAATTTTATCATGTTATTTTAGGCCAAGAAGTTTGTCGAAGCTGTTCCACAAATTGTCAGGGACAAGACTAACAAAGAAGAAGCTGAGAATGTCAAGAAGGCACTCGAGGCTGTTGGAGGAACTGTTGAGATCGAAACATAACCTCAAAACTGATTCTACTTGTTTTAAACAACAGTTACAACTATTTAATGATGGGTTATCCAGTTAGTGCTGTGAATAACCCATGGTCTGTTTGATAGGTTCATCACAGGAATTGGAATTGATAAGAAGATGGTGCCTTAAAGGACATTATGTGACACCACACTCAAGATCAACCCAATTCAGGGTATTGTAAACATGGTAACCAAAGTGTCCTACACAGAATCTAAAATCAGACTACTTTCACACTAATCACTGGCAGTAAAGTGGCTCTCATAATGTTTTGGAGGTCACCCGTCCATTGTAATACTCTGAAGTTTCTGAAAATGATCATAACATTAACAAGAAGATCAAAATCAGACTCATTGGAGTGTCTTGGTGTATGAGACTGCCGTCATTTTAGTACTTGGACATATTTCAAGTCAAACTTTTTATTTTATTTTGGTCTTTACTTGTGAACTCTTTAGTGCAATATTTTTTGTCTTTATTATCTTGTTTAAATAAACGTGACTAAAAATTCTGTGTTTTTTTTTAGTGATTGACTAAGTTTATAGTCTCCTTTGCAGCCGTTCTTAGTGTCAGTCTGGAAGGATTTTAGACTGACACTAAGGACGGCTGCAAAGTAGACTACTAAGTTTATGGCCTCTGACGACCAACAAACTTAATTGGACGGTGGAGTCGTCAGAGCATTGCTGTCGTGTCTGGTTCAATGAGGGTTTATCATGTAATTTCAAAACTCATAGGACAAAAAATGATTATCATAGCTGGAAAGAGCTCGTTGAAATTAGTAAAAATGTGAAGTTTGGAAAAGATCGCTCCACAAATTACGAAGATATGAATTTTCAAATATCGAAATTTTATATGAAAACCTTTGGAAATTACGCTTGGAGGCAACTCTTGCCTCCAACAAAGGTTTTCATACAAAATTTCGATTTTTGAAAATTCATATCTTCGTAATTTGTGGAGCGATGTTTTCCAAACTTCACATTTTTACTAATTTCAACGAGCTCTTTCCAGCTATGATAATCATTTTTTTGTCCTATGAGTTTTGAAATTATGTGATAAACCCTCATTACTGGACCGGGCGCTGCATGTGAGTTGAGTTTGTTAGTTCGTTGTCCCTCTTGCTTCGAGGGTTTTTCTCCGGGTACTCCGATTTTCCTCCCTCAGTGAAAACGAACTAGCGAGATGATTGTTTGGTGTATAGAATATGTTATGCAGTAATTATAAGAAGTGAGAGCCGTGTTCGTCTCCAATTAGCAGTGGTTCAATCAATCAATGTGGCTAGAACACTTGACACGTTAAAAAGTAATTAATAAATTATTTTTATTTCTAATTTCGATGTTCAGTCGACCATTGATTACAGCTTCAAAATAATCCATCGTGTTTGATTGAACATATTATATTAGTGGCCTCCCAGACTAAGTAGTACTGGGTATTAGAGTGACGGGGAGATAATGTCCTCCAAAAAAAAACCTTTATTTCCTTAGCAAAACCCGTCACTCTATATCCTTGGCAATACTGTCCCTATATATAGCTTAGTATCCTTGGGCAAAACCTCCACAAAAGTTTATCAGTTCCTTGGCAAAACCCCCCCAGAAAGTTCTCCAAAAACTTCGGACTCCGCACAAACTGAAGAGTCCAACATCGCAGATTTCAAACCCCCAAAAGCGCTTCGCTGGTGGTCACCGTTAGTAGCGTCAAGCGCTGCAGTTGAAAAGCAATTAAATCGATGTAATTTCCATTTTTCTTCTGTTTCCGTTGCCATGTTGCCTGTATGTCCAGACATGCGCTTGCTTTCCTTCCAAGCCCGCGCTTGTTGAGAACAAACATACAGAAACGAATTGAGAAAATTAAACATTTAATATAATTGATTCTAAATAGAACTTACGTCCTGAGTGGCAGTATTGCGTGCCGGCGGTATAATACAACATTGTAGTGATTTTTTCATTATTCTTTCAGCTTGGGATATTCGCCGCAATACTGATGATGTATGAAAATATATCTATATCTGTTTTCACTATAACTACCGTATCTTCTTCATTATCTAATTGAAGGCAGTCTTTTCTAGTGTTTCTATGCATGTAAATATTAACAATCTCGAACATAAAGAGTATAAAGGTACGTTTCTCTCGAACCAATATTTGGTCCATTTTGTTTTAGTGCAGTTTTGTGGGCCGTTTCAGTACAACTCCTGGTCTAACGGCTGGAGCGGAGTTTCTTCGTCCGCCGCCGCCTCGCCTTATGTAACGGCAGTATTTAATGTCTTCATAGTCCTCACTCTTTGGTGTGACTGGAGTGTGTTCAAAGCTTCTAGCGCGAGGCTTGAACACCGATTGACATCGAATGGGAGGAAGAGTGGTTGGAGGGAGGAGTAGTTTTGGTCCAAGGGACTTTTCTGACTCGCTCAAATCAAAGAAACCCACATCAGTTGGTGGTTCTGTTATTGTCTCTTTGTTTGTATCGTTGTCAGCTCCCTTTTGTGCCTGAGCGATGGCTTGTAGCTTTTCTTGCAGGTTGCTTTGAGCGCGTTGAAGACTTTGAAGAGTAAACTTTGCTGGCTTACGACTGACCTTCTTGTTGTCAAAACTGGCAGTACTTACTTTTCTGCCGATTGGCTCTGAGTGGACACTTTTGTTGTCGCCGTGAGATTGTTGTTTTTGTTCACGGACTGACTTGATCATCGAGTCATACACATCGGCAAGAGTCAATCTTCGTTTGTTTATCGCAGGATCCTGTCCTGGAAGCTTTAGGCCCGCTGCGGCTTGCGTTGCCGATACGTTGGCTTGTACTTCATGAACGGTATTCAAAGTTATTGTAGTACTCTGAAGACGTTCTCTTTGTTTTAAAAGAGCATTTTTATCCATATTGATTTTGCTTTCATACTGTCGTTTCTCTCGGTCCAGAGCGTTTCGAACTCGAAACCAGTTGTCCGTCGCCCTTGAGTTCTTCTGTATTAACTGCCTGTTTGCTCCCGTCGCCTTCACCGCCGGTTCGACATCCAGGCTATCCCTACTCGTGGCCATTTGCTTTAATATACCAAATCTGAGTTCTCCTTCTAGTCCCTTTTGCAAACTTGCTAAATCTTTTGTGATAGATAATTGAATACTACCAGCATGACGTTCATTGTTTTCAAAACAGTTTTTCAATAACCTTCGTTTCTATTGATGAATTAAGCTCTCCCATTGTGCCAACTCATTCCCCTTGTATTTTAATAATCGGTACTTAATCATGCTGAATTGAAAGCATTTTGGTGCTCCTTTTGTAGTCCAATTTGTGCACTTGGACATTACGGCACAAAACCTGATCGTTCGCCTAATCCATTAAGCACCAACACATATATTTAACTCCATAAACGCTACAAAATGAAGTCATTCAGTTCCCGAGGAAAACATAGGTAAACTCCGTTTCATGATATGCTTATTAGCAAGCGGATACCGTGTGAACCGCACATCAGCAGGATCGCATCATATAGCGCATTGCCGATCTATTTGTTGAAGAAACATGCAAAATACTGTAAGTTGTTGGGCATGCAGTCGATTCTGGCAATCAACCAATCAATCAATCATTTATTTAATTACCCACATCGAAACTTTTCCTTCAAATCCAAGTATTTTCTGCGGAAACGAATTTGTGATGCATGGCGTACTGAGCAGAAAAGACGGCTTCATGTTCGATCGAGTTCAAGCAAATTGTTGCAATCACGCACTGACTGGTATACTGAATGGGAAAAAACGTGCACTATTCAAAGGTTGGAAATTCAATGGAGATTAGTTGAGAATTCGATTTCCAATGGATTGACCAATGAATTTCCAGGCTTTTGAATATTTCTAAAGAATTTCCACGGTTTTAAGAGTGTGCGTACGTTTTTGCAGTGATAATGAAAGCATTCCTTCATTGCTTAGCTACGTAGTCAACCTCGCCTTCCCAGACACATTCGCGAGCAGACAGACATTTCCCAAACTCCATTGCGCGCAGTAAGTACCGTCTGTCAACGAAGCAACTCAGCGCCTAGCGGAGCGGTCATTGTGACCAGCATTTGATCAGAGGCGTTGAAAATGGAAAACACTAGATCCCAATGACCAAAACCAGGTCAAGATTTACAACAATAGGAACTATTGTTAGATAGTTACTGCATGACCCTCATCAAAACCTATTATTTTCTCTCTGTTCTCTTTCAAGGCCTCCTTTTTAAATACGATTCCTTGCACAACCTTGTCTTATGCCAAAGCAGATCTGTAAGCCGTGTGGGATCCACATAAAACGTTTTACACATGACGCGGGAGGCAACTGTGATCAAGAAGGCAGTCCTCTCAGGGTGAGGCCCTTTCATTGCACTTCGATTGAGTTGACCCCTGCCGTTACCCCATGCGCATTGATGACTTCGAAATGTAATTTGCTTTTAATTTAAAAATGACAGTGATTTGGGCGGTTTTGATGAGGGTCAGTAACTATTTGCAGCCTCAGCTGACTGCAATATATCTAATATTGCTGCCGACCTCAGTAACTAAATTTAATACATATCAGTGCAAGATTATCAAGTTATCAAGATTTGAATAACAATAGATGCCTCGTTCTACAAAGGACATTTCCTTTGTAGAACGAGGCATCTATTGTTATTCAAATCTTGACCATGGTTTTGGTCATTGGGATCTAGTGTTTTCCGTTGAAAATACAGTAGATGATCAGTCATCTACATCTACTCCATTATTACCACAGGGAGCCCAATCGAAATGGTTGGGCTTCCTGTGCCCTTTCCAGCGGATCACACCTGTTGATGTCATAAAAGGAAGTACCCTACAACATCCAACAATGTTGGACCCAACACTTCTTTATTACTCGGGCCCTTCCGAAGGAAGAGGGCGTTATCAGAACCATCTGACCTATGCAACCTCAAGACGTATCATTTTCAATAACTCACGATGAATGTTTATTTTATTCCACGTTTGAAAAATTCACAAGGAAAAGGAATCGTAAAAATCGTACTTCAAAACTACATCAAAGCAAAGGCGAGAAAGGTCAATGTTCGAAAATCCGTGTTCTTTTCAGTACGATGACAGTTGTATGATCCTTGTCTGAGTCATACATTTATTACGCGATCTAATTTTAGAACCGCCACGTTAAGCGCTATTTAAAACAGAATTTCCACGCTCAAAACAGGTCAGTGAACGGCAAAAATACAATCGAAATCAAAACGTCCTTAGATTTTAGGGATCTATTACAGAAGAAGACGCTCAGTGACAAGGGAGAATATTTGTGTCGGTGACTCATTGAGGTCACTTGAGGTCACATCTTAAATCTAACAGAAGCAGCTTTTGATTTTTAGTCCTTGTTTTATTCGACGTTCGAACCGTAACTCGAACCCGAACTCGAACTCGATTCCAAACTCGACGTTTCGGGATCTGAAGCTAGAGAGGGGGCCTTTACACGAACTCATCAAAATCAAATCAATTGAACTCAAAGTCAAAAGGTAATCAAATGAACTCAAAGTCAAAGGCAAATCAAATGAACTCGACACATACATGTATATACAGTCTCCCTCGTCACGCAACTGTCAGTCATTGTCAGGTCTCTCCTCACGCAACTGACATTGTCCTTGTCATAAGCCCGAGTGTACGCTCATTGAGCGTCTTGTTGAATTAGTTTTACGGACTTGGTCCCAGTCCCCTGCTCTTTTTTGTAATGGCCAGACTCTCAGCCGTTGTCAATAAGAGTACAGACACACTGTATGACGAATCCTAAACCGCTGACCATGCAATGTAACTATATCACGTGATTGGATTTTGACTTGGCAGTGAAATCACGAGCGTAGTTTTGAACATTTTATGACATCAACTGTGTGTCAACATGGTGTCAATAAGAGTACAGACAACGCAAAACCATCTTCAATTTGTTAAATAGAACGCACTAGCGTGAGATATATAGCTTACTACTGAGGTCTTCCCCTAAGGAGCCAGTTACAAGATACAAGAAGCTTTATTTGTACCAGATATAAAACAAATATACAGAAAAATTAAATATAGAAGCAAATGCAAATTAGGAGTGTTTCTCCTCTGAAAACCCAAAATTAAACCTTGTTTGATTTCGCAACAACGGAAAATATGTGGCTGTGCATGCCAGGCTAAATTATTTAATTTGAGATTATTATCCCCAGATCTTTTTGAGAGCGAATAAGGAATAAGGAATAAGGAATTTTTACCGATGTTGTAGAGGCGCCGGTGGATTGCGTTTCCTAGATATTTTAAGGACCTCACATTTGTTGGCATTAAAAGCTAAGTAATAATGAGAGTACATGCATGTTATTGATATTGTTCCATTTGGCTTTGGTTAATACTTGTTCACTTGGTGTATGCCAATAATAATAATAATAATAATAATAATAATAATAATAATAATAATAATAATAATAATAATAATAATAATAATAATAATAATAATAATAATAATAATAATAATAATAATAATAATAATAATAATAATAATAATAATAATAATAATAATAATAATAATAATAATAATAATAATAATAATAATAATAATAATAATAATAATAATAATAATAATAATAATAATAATAATAATAATAATAATAATAATAATAATAATAATAATAATATAATAATAATAATAATAATATAATAATAATAATAATAATAATAATAATAATAATAATAATAATAATAATAATAATAATAATAATAATAATCAACTTGTGTATGATTTTGGCAGCACGCACGTGCACTTTCTCAAGGTTGTCCATGAGGGTCTTGCCACAAGAGTCCCAAATAAGCAGACACTACGTTACATGCAGATGGTAATAGACCTTATGCAAGCGTCCTGATTTTCGAGATCAGAATACTAGAATCTTTCACATAAAAATAACCACTGCCATCTGAAAAAGCAATTATTCATCAATATCTTTGGAAAATTTCAAAAGTATTGGATAAGATCCCGCGAAGATATCGTAAATGACATTTATAGGGTTTAGTATGGGACTGGTTTGATGTCATGCGTACACAGCCTCGTTCTGGTGTACTTTCAGAATTAAAAACGTTCATAACTCCGCAAGGACATGTCATTTCGTCCTAAAACTTTTACACTTATCTTATATAAATATGTTCTTTTAGTGGAACATGTTAAACCTTGAAATTAAGCAATTTACAAAATTGATGTACATCAGAACGTGGCTGTGTACGCATGACGGGGATAAAGGGAAGTTCCCTTCTTCTAAGGGTATACACCATAGTGTAAAATTCAAACGGCTATAATCGTAGCGACACCAAATATTTTCCAAAGTTAAATAAACTCACAAAGAACAAATACAGACAATTTAAAGACGATTTATTGCATTTTCGATTTTTAATAAATTTACACTGCATAATCTCTATATAAAGCTTCAAATGTGAGCTTGGGCTACCTGTGGTTTAAGTACCGTGAATACACCTATGATGACTAAGCACAATCTGTAATCGAGTGGGACTGGGAACGAGTTCTTCACAGCTCCCTCACGAACGGAGGCCCATAAGTATTCGTCTTTCATGCTGCAGAGCATCCCAGTGCTCAATCGCACCAGGGCACGAGTGAACGCTTGTTAAAGCGTCTAGTTATTAAGAAAAAATGCGAAGAATGAAGAAAGAATGCGATGTATTTGATCGTATCAGATCGTATCGAGTTTCAAGATTTCTCATCATAGATCTTCAAGCTATTAAGGTCAGGATTGTAGTTGATCGTTCCACGATGAAGCTAAGGCGCGTTTGCTTTTGTTATAAATGAAACGACATCTTTCAGAGTGGGCCCACACGAATAGCCGTATGCTTTTGTCTGTGAAATGAGCGTGTTTAAAGCCCGTGTTTTATCGGCTGTTGTATGACGCCGTTCCACGAAGTCGAACTCATATCCAAAAATGAATTGAAAAGCAAATGAACATGACCTCGCTATGCCATGTTTTGTTATAAATGAAACGACATCTTTCAGAGTGGGCCCACACGAATAGCCGTATGCTTTTGTCTGTGAAATGAGCATGTTTAAAGCGCGTGTTTTTATCGGCTGTTGTATGACGCCGTTCCACGAACTCGAACTCATATCCAAAAATGAATTGAGACAAAGGCGATCGAGCAAGGTCAATGTTCGAAAATCCGTGTTCTTTTCAGTAAGATGACAGTTGTAAAGTGATCCTTATCTGAGTCATACATCTATTACGCGACCTAATTTTAGAACCGTTTCGTAGAGCTATTTAAAACCGAATTTCCACGCTCAAAACAGGTCAGTGAACGGCAAAAATACAATCGAAATCAAAACGTCCTTAGATTTTAGGGATCTATTACAGAAGAAGACGTTCAATGACGAGGGAGACTTGTGTCTGACTCATAGATAAAGATCTCCGCGGACTCTTGAAGGTACACTGTGGTACGTATTTAAACGTATTTGAGGTCACTTGAGGTCACATCTTAAATCTAACAGAAGCAGTTAATTGTGTTAATGCTGTTCAAAATATTATTTTTGTATGTCAAAGAGAGAGTTATAATGGAGTGCATGTACCGTCGTTATCACCGTATTTTTACTCGGGCCCAGGCCGTAGGCCGCCCGAGTTAGAAAATGCGTTTTTCGGTAGTAGTAGTTTTCTTCGGCTCAAGAATGACGAAAGTATGCGACGTATTTAATCGTATCGAGTTTCAAGATTACTCAGCAGATAAGAACAAACCACACACACAGGACTAAAGTAGATTATGAATCTTAGTTTTGAAAGCAACATGTCGTTAATAATCCGTTACTGAGCAGCTTCGTATTATGTCTCTGAAGCTAGAGAGCAAGGGTTTGATTTTTCAGTAGATTTTGTTTAGATAGCTAATATCGCTTTGCTTGCTGCCTGACTGTCGTAACGCGAGGGCGTTATCGGAACCATCTGACCTATGCAACCTCAAGACGTATCATGTTCGTACTCATCCGACTCATAGTCTCCCTCGTCACTCAACTGTCACTGATTGTCATGACGTCAGAGAAATGATATTGTATTGAAGAAGATGTCCTTGTTTTATTCGACGTTCGAACCGTAACTCGAACCCGAACTCGAACTCGATTCCAAACTCGACGTTTCGGGATCTGAAGCTAGAGAGGGGGCCTTTACACGAACTCATCAAAATCAAATCAATTGAACTCAAAGTCAAAAGGTAATCAAATGAACTCAAAGTCAAAGGCAAATCAAATGAACTCGACACATACATGTATATACAGTCTCCCTCGTCACGCAACTGTCAGTCATTGTCAGGTCTCTCCTCACGCAACTGACATTGTCCTTGTCATAAGCCCGAGTGTACGCTCATTGAGCGTCTTGTTATCTATGCTATACATAGTCTCCCTCGTCACGCAACTGTCAGTCATTGTCAGGTCTCTCCTCACGCAACTGACATTGTCCTTGTCATAAGCCCGAGTGTACGCTCATTGAGCGTCTTGTTACTCGGGCCCAGGCCGCAGGCCGCCCGAGTTAGAAAATGCGGATTTCGGTAGTAGTAGTAGTAGTAGTAGTAGTAGTAGTAGTAGTTTTGTTCGGCTTCAAAATGACGAGTATGCGACGTATTTAATCGTATCCGGAGTTTCAAGATTACTCCGCAGATTTGAAAAGATAAAGGAGACACAGGACTCAAGTAGATTATGAATCTTAGTTTTGAAAGCAGCTGTAGATCTTCAAGCTATTAAAAGGTCAGGATTCTAGTTCATCGTTCAATGACTAGAAGTGGTAAAAGGACTAGAAGCTCGCTTAAAATATATATTTTTTAAAACAAACGCGAGGCCGTTATCGGAACCATCTGACCTATGCAACCTCAAGACGTATCATGTTCGTACTCACCGGACTAATAGTCTCCCTCGTCACTCAACTGTCACTGATTGTCATGACGTCAGAGAAATTATATTGTATTGAAGAAGATGTCCTTGTTTTATTCGACGTTCGAACCGTAACTCGAACCCGAACTCGATTCCAAACTCGACGTTTCGGGATCTGAAGCTAGAGAGGGGACCTTTACACAAACTCATCAAAATCAAATCAATTGAACTCAAAGTCAAAAGGTAATCAAATGAACTCAAAGGCAAATCAAATGAACTCGACACATACATGTATATACATAGTCTCCCTCGTCACGCAACTGTCAGTCATTGTCAGGTCTCTCCTCGCGCAGCTGACATTGTCCTTGTTCTTCAACCAACTGGCATTCATTTTCAAGTACTTCCTCGAACAACTGACATTTTCCTTTTCACAATGCCCGAGTGAACGCTCATTGAGCGTCTTGTTTGTAATATTTTTTACAGCGTAGCCCAACAATGTTAGATCTGTTTTTACACTACAACGTTGGGTGTTACTTAATAGTGCTTAGCGATACATAGACTGCAATCTCTTCCTAGTGGCCCTTAACTGACCAGTAACTAGTGTATGGGTGTTACTTAATACACAGGGAGCCCAAGCATAAATTCAGTAAAAAAATTAAATTGGAAATAAAGTATTTTTTCCCCCTATGGGAGGTTTTACGTGTGACGTATGGCCGTCAAGATCTACAAAATGTTCGAGCCTAACTTTCAAAATCTGTTAGTTTTTCTTCAAGCAACTAGATGACATTTGTTTGTTTGTTTATAAGTAACTTATATTTGGTATATTTGACAGATATTTAGACTTCACCGATCTAAAATTGAAGTTTTGAGCAAGTAAAATGACGGTTTGACGGCCACTCGCGACAGATTTTGACGTCAGAAAAAGATTCCATAAAACCTCCCATACACCTTTGTTGTCTGTTAACTTAACCTGGTGGGTTTTTTTCCCGAAAATTAAAAAACACTCTACTTTGTTCTTCTTGTTGTGATAAGAAAGAATTGAAGATCAGTGTTGTTTTGCTAAAATTTGAAGAAAAAGCGGAAGCGCGTAAACGGGAATGAAATGAAGGTATAGAACCTCGTCTTATGTACTATGACAAAGTCCTTTGGAGTCTCAGCAAAAGAAATATCAGAGAAGCGATAAAATGTCGTTTTGTTTGTTTTTGAGTCTAAATTTTGAATTTGCGCGAGCACGATTACGACAACAAGTTAGCGCGCGCGCTCAAAACTCGTACTCGAATCTGAAGCTCTCTAATAATATAGAAAATGAACTAGAAGTTCTTGATTGAGATGCGTGACACTTACTTTTTAGATAAAACAATGGTAAGGTAAACAAAATTATTTTAAGTGTCAATTGTATTTTTACAGACGAAAAAATACACTTAAAATAATTTTGTTTACCATTGTTTTATCTCTAATAATATGTTTTTCAGTGACCCCCCAAAAAACTAGACTTTCAGTGAATTTCATGACCCCCGGCCCCTAAAACTATTCCACAGTGAACATATTTGTTCCCCGAAAGTAAGGGGTCCAAGTCTGCAGGATATTGTTGTTACTGGGAAAGCCCTCCTTCATCCAGTGTCCTGCAGAGATTAACGTTTTCTATTCCGATTGACTCGGTAAACCGATGTTTCTTGATATTTTCTGTAACCCCCTCCTAGTCTCTGACAACCTTAGAATAACCATTCTCCTAAATGTATCTCCTTTCTCTGACAACCTTAGAATAACCATTCTCCTTTCTCTCTGACAACCCTAGAATAACCATTCTCCTATCTCCTACCATCTTTCTCTCTGGCAACCTTAGAATAACCATTCTCCTATCACCTTTCACTGAACCTTAGAATAACTATTCTCCTATCTCTTTTCTCTCTGACAACCTTAGAATAACCATTCTCTCATCTCCTACCTTTCTCTCTGACCTTTTAGATCGATAGTACTGCCTAAAGGCTGAATAGCTGAATCCAAATTAGTGTCCCTTACAGATACTTTCTGTATCATCCTGTAATCCACAGAAAATAGCTGTTTTAAATGAGTTGACAAGTTCCTGATGTAATCCACTTTATATTGAAATCACACAACACATAGTTAGAGCAATAATATATTTTTTATTCACAAACAATAACTGTAACATAGGGATAATATTATTTGAATATCAGACTATTTTTTTGCAGTTGTTACCATAGAATTTGTTCATGTCAATCGAATAATTAGAAATTATTATAGCGACTTCGTTTGTGTGATGGTGATTCCATAACTATATCCATGGACGATGACGTGCGCTTTCGTCCTTCTTTGTTATCTGGGTCTCCTAAAGTCTCATTATAGCTTCTCCTTCGTGCAGTGTTATGAAGCATTTGCCCTAATCCTGCTGCAGTAAAAAACGGTTGCTGATCAACAGATAAGTCTTCAAGAGGTCCATAGCATTGTACTCCTGCATCCCTACTATCAAAGTCCATTCCAGGCGTGAGAATGCCTCCATTGGATCCAATACTAGTACTACTTGTCCTAACATCAGTCATTCTTCTTGGAGATGACCGCCCGGCCAAGTATGACAATAAGTCTTCTCTACGTATGTGTTTTCTTTTCTTTTTTGCCCAGGTAAGGATCTCTTTGTTCCGTTTTCTTAGTCCTGCCTGGTGTCCTGCATCGATAGCTCTCTTATGCAGTTCTATACTTTCTGTGGAAATTTTAAAAAGGTCAGATTCTGTAGGATCTCATTATGTGAATAGGAATACTATCATTGGTAGCAGGCAAACAGCCTGAAATACAGACTGTTACAGTCAACTTGCACCTTGCAGACACTTCGTTAGTAGTCGGATAAGAGGCAGATGCCCAATATCTAGAGCTAAATTTACAAAGAGTTTATATTGAAAATAAGTCCAGCTATTGGGTACTCTCATCATTACAGACACCAAATTTCAGCCCTGAGGGGTTCCATTACAACAAAAGTACCCTGCCAGCAGGGTTTTTTCCTACTCGCCCAGGAAGGTAGCGACGAGAAAAGAAACCCCTGCCAGTCCTTGCGACTATTTCTGTTGAGCATGCGCGAATGTGACGTCGCAAGACGTCATTTTCCACAGGCAGCCCAAGCAGTATACTTAAAAATGTCTCGAAATGTAAAAACATTGCTCAATAAACTGACATTCACATATTTATTTACACTTGTTGTGTGGTCTTTTGAAGTTCCGGAATCATTTAGTGGTATTTTTAGCCATTTGAATCCTCCCCGTAAGAAAAATGACAAGGCAGTAAACCTCTATGGCAAGTGCTCCTCATTCAAATGCTTTTAACTCGGTAGAAAATTCACCCGAAGACCTATCATTCCCAAAGCCATTTAGATCGATAAATTTGCTTCCCATCCATACCTAATTTGTCGGGAGTTATTCTCGATGCGAGTGAGAAATTCACGATAATCCAACAAAATTTCTAACCAAATCGCCGTCGAGAAATCAACGGCACGTTGTCCTAAAAGCTCGCTTGTCATGCGTGTGATCACATTTGCATACAAAACTGGTTTTGAAACAGACCATAATTTTTACATCCAGAATTGTGGATTTGGAAGTCGCGAAGACCAGCAGGGGTTTCTTTTCTCATCGCTACCTTCCTGGGCGAGTAGAAAAAAAACCCTGCTCGCAGGGTACAACAAAAGTGGACTGTACTATGGAAATCACAAACCAACCAGTGGAGGTAGCTCTCTAGATTTCATACAGTTGATTCAGGGTGATCGTTTAACAGCAAAGTTTATCAGGCTGTGACAGTTACATGTAGATTATGACATTGTCAAGTGAAATGTCAAACATTTCTAGGGGGAGGGGAAGAAGTTTAGCTATTAACAACAAGAGTCGTCTACTTGAAATCGTATGACTGTCCTGGTAGGGAGCTACATTGTATGATAATATCACATAAAAATAACCACAAAACAGAGATTTATAAAATATCGCGAGTATATATATTTTCAATGTCAGAAAATCGCAAAGTTGTGCAATATCCGGTCAGATGCTATCGAGACACCATGTTGAATTTTTCGAGGGATATCTTACACTCTTTACTCGTCATTGTGTTCGGTGTGTAGTTAAAGACAAGAAGATCTTCAAACTTGAGATCGCCACACAAAGAGACCAGCAATGCCATGAGCTTCGCTCGATAAAACTGTCAACATGCCGATATTCGCGAATAGAGACACATGGAAGCCTTGAAAGCCTTTATCAGTATACAAACTTGGAGTTAACTGAAGCATTACAAACCTGGCATGGAGGCTGGATAACTGATCCGATCCCGATCCAGAATGGCAAAAGTTACAATATAGTTGAAAGCAACGAGACTGCGGGGAGACTGACGAACACAATCAAGAGATTATATATGGATATATACATGAAGAGTATCCAGAGAGTATGCTATTTATATGAGATTCTTAAATAAAAGCTTTGATTGATTGATTGATATCTAACTTGAAGATGAATAAATTATTGGACTTGAATTCCTTGCATTATTGCATTTGTGTATCGATTGCCATTTTCATTATTACACTGTAATTTATTGTTTTCTATTATTCCTTATTTTCAAACAAGTTTAATATATTGCCGTGCTACATGTACGTCTTTGAGTTCAGGCGAAAACAACCGTGCCCGAAACCCACTATTATTATATGCCTCAAACCTTCAAATAACTATCAATCTTTATTTCTAGCAAGTACATTTGTATTTGAAGAACAAGGTAGAAAAGGGAGTCTTTCTAGAAGCGAAAATCTAACTCATATACAAACTTCGAAATCCACACTCCCAACGTCATCCAACGCTTCTATATTTCATGTCAGTAACTCATTCCCAACAGGGCATGAGTGTACATTGCCCATAGCAATGTCTAGTTTTGGGAAAAGTAGGATCATCAACTAAAGCAGCTGATTTTATTGCATAGCTGGCTAACCCTGCCAACATGTTCTACTACATATTGTAGTTTAGATGAAAATATATTATATCAATGAACTGCTAGTCATTGTACATCTGTTAAAGAATAGAACACGACAGATGAAATAAAATTTAATACTAAAATCGACTGAGAAAATAAAATATATTTTGGGATTCTGAAATCTAAAGTGACAAACAAAAAATGTATTTAGCTTACTCAAGTATACTAAGGCCTGACACATGAGCCTAATTGGCATAAAAAACATTATTTTCTATAAACTGAAAACTATACATGCTTTGAAGATAAAACTTCACCAAAATGTTTAGTCCCTTGAGTGTGTGAAAATTTGATGTGGTTTATTGCATGTGCTGGGTCACGTGACAAATCACATGGCAACATATGTCCAAATATTTCAGCTTAAAATGGGGTACATAGAAACGTTGTTAAGAATAATGAATCAGATGTCAAAAAGTTACATTTAGAAAGGTCTTTCTAAATCCGCCTTTTAACGTTGTCCTTAATCATTAGTTATAGAGATAATTGATAAAACAGGTCACGTGACCAACCCAGTTATTTGCATATTTTTATTTTTCTCGTAAATGAGAATATGTAGACAGCATTAAAAGGCGGGATTAGAAAGATATCTACCAAAGGTATTTACCGAAACATTAGTTAGTGTTCTAAGAAAAGTCTCTACGTACCCCATTTTCGATTGAATTTTTCAACCACTCTTAGCCACGTGATTTGTCACGTGACACTTCATTTGCTATTATCGCGACTAAATTTTCACAAATTCATGGGTCTTAGCATCTTGGAGAAGTTTCAGCTTCAAAGCATGAATAGTTTTCAGTTTATAGAAAATAATGTGTTTATGCTAATTAGGCTGAAATGTCAGGCCTTAATATACTTGAGTACTTCATAAATTTATATAAAATACAAGATACATTATTATATAGTACCGATAGTACTAGGAATCATGATAGTTCATCATTTTGTTGGGCATTATCTAGGGAAGGGAGAAAACGGTACACAAGACACGACAGACCCGAGCTTTGTCTGTCCATCTAGGGCTGGTCAAACTGCTGGTTGGAACCCAGCCAAAAATGATATATAAACACTTTATTATTCCGAAATGTCGGAATCAAACTTGTGGTACCCTTCGAATTCTGAATTTGAAGTGTAACTTTAAAGGATAATGTTGTTGTGGTTTTTGAGAAAAACATCGACGATTTCTCGATTGAATGTCAAACTTCGGTTCACACTTCGTGAATCCATAAGTTTCGTATCGATATAAAATAAACACCAACCAAAGTAAAGATTCAAAAATACAGCTTTCGAATTAACAGAATTTCCTTTTGTCGCTATTTGTGTGGTGTGGTTTTTCTCTTGTCACAAAATGATGGGTGAGGAGTTTGGCATAAAAATTTGCGCATTGTTCGCCTCGGAGAAATTTACACTTTCCCTTTGTGAGTTTTACGCAATCGAAATCTGTCCAACTAAAAGTCAATCGATACAAAAGACACTTGAACTATCTGGGTTTACCTTTGTAAAGCTGAGCCACAGTATTAGCGGTGCCTTGAAACGGTGTCCACAAATAGCTATTGTTGGCATCGTGGTTTCGCTCTGTGAAGAAACGTTCAGTTTTAAAGCTGAATTTGATCTCGCGTTTAGTCGACTCGAGGCCGGCAAAAAACACGTAAATTCAACACTTAAGGCTCCCAAACTGGTCTAACAGATATCGTGGCATAACTAACCTTTATAAAGCTGAGCACAAGCCATTGCAGCGCTTTGAAAAACGTGCCACAATCGCTGCACCGCTTGGTCCTTTTCCGCAACCAACTGCTCGTCGAAATCGGGTTCACTCTCAATTTGCTCGATGCACTGGCGCTCGTAGCTCGAGTAACTCCAAGACTCGCCTCCACCGTCGCTTAAATCTTTATCTTTGCCGTCCATTTGAGGCGGGAGTTCATTAAAAGGAAAAGGAAAGTAAGAGTAGGACTTTCTTTTCAACTACGCAATCGTGAGCTTCGTTACACCGCCATGTTTAGAGTGACCGATAAGGATGCTGGGTAATCCTACGACTTCGTTGAATCATGGGATATTCTATAAATATACTATAGAGTCGTTTTCGTATGAGTGGGAAGCCTACGGCACGGAGTTACGGTCACGGTACGGAATCGAAGACATTGTATTCAACCAATCACAGCACGCAAAATCATTGCTCAACCAATCAGAATGCTTGGATACGGCATGATGATGGCGCGATACGGTCACTGCACGGCACGAATCGTACCGCGTAACTACTTCCCACTCATACGAAAACGACTCTATACCATACGTATACATCATCATCAGATTGCATGTTCACATAGACTACCTGGGAGTATATACAACGGGTAAGGTACATATACATACTTTCCTGTACTCTGTAGCGGTACTATTCAGTGATTGACAGGCCGATGTTTTCTTTCTGTCGTACTGCTCAGTGTGAAGGTCAACCGATGGCTGTCGCTTTTATCACGCCGCCAATTATTCGAGTCGCCACGTCAGGGTGCAGAAAGTGTTCATTGCAAATATTCTTCCACGGCACGGCCGGTTTTGGTCAATCACATTGCAAGTACCTCCCTGGAAAACGACTGCCTCAAAGTTCAATGGCACAACGGACAAAACTCCGAGTTCCACAACGTCTGGCTGCGAGATCATTGTAACTGTGAAAAATGCTTCAACCACACTACCAACCAAAGAGAATACGACATGCTGGAAATGCCGCTTGATATCAAACCCACACAGGCTATTGCCAATGGCAATGGGGAAGAGCTTCAGCTGACGTGGCCAGACGGCCATGTGACGGTCTACAACGCTGATTGGCTGATGAATCATGGATACAAAACAAAGCATCCATCAAGGAAGGGGCGGCCGAAATGGGTGGAACCATTGCTCTGGAATAAGGAACGAATCACTTCAAGGGAGTCACCTAAAATGACTTATCAGTCAATATTGGAAGACGACAAGGAATGTTTTAAGTTCTCACATGCCATTGAACAATTTGGGTTTGCTTTTGTGCATGAGACACCAACAGAGGTGGCAGCCATTGAAAACTTGGCTATCAGATTAGGTGGGTTCGTCCGTATCACTAATTATGGTGGAGTGTGGCAGTTCTCTAATGAGGCAACAATGGATCATGCCGATACTGCGTATACTGCCATGAGGCTTGAGGCTCACACTGACAACACCTACTTTGCAGATCCCTGTGGGCTACAGATGTTGCATTGTGTGTCCCATGATGGCAGGGGTGGGGAGAGTTTATTGGTAGATGGCTTTAATGCTGCAGATATTTTAAAGCAGAAGGACTTTGAAGCTTTCAAATTCCTTTCCACCCAAAAGATTCCTTTTCATTTCAAAATAATTCAATCCATGTAAAAGCAAATGGTCACGTGATAGAGCTGGACCCATTCTGGAATGACGTCAGGCAAATCCGTTTCAACACGTACCACAGGGACATACTTGATTGTCTCCTTCCTGAAGACGTGCCCAAATTCTACCGTGCCTTTAAAGCTTTGGCGGCTATAATAAGAGATCCAGAGAATGAATTCTGGTTTAAGCTTAAACCAGGTGTATGTATGATAATGGCAAACTGGCGGGTTATGCATGGTCGCAGTGCCTTTACAGGGGTCAGGGTAATGCAAGGGTGTTATGCCAGTAAAGATGATTTCCAGGGTCAATTCAGATCAAAATACAAGATTTATAACCATAAACTAGACTAATACCCCGTTCACACCAAACCTTTTTAGTTAAACTGAGTTTATTCTCGCTTCTCTAATTCGAGGGCATTTGATTTCACAAGAATCAAACTACCTGGAATTTCTACTGTGCAACAGAAATAGTCCAGTCATTTTATGAAAAAAAGTAGGTCAACCTGCCACTAATTGCAACAGAAGGTTTTTCTGCATTTTATAGTCCGGAATACCGTCTAGAATAACATACTAAAAGTCTCCCAAAATCTACGCACGGGAACATCCTCAAAATCGACTTTATTTGAGGTCCAGTATTTCATTGACATGAAAACGAGGCTCTGAACCGGAAGTTGTTTTATTATGCCTTTGAATGGCTTGTATTTGCCTAAAAGCACCTGTAATTGTGATTGAGGTATAGTGCCTAAGTAAACTGACAGGGAAACATGCAGGAGGGGGTGCTTGCATCAGGACCATCTACACAGTAAAATATGCATGTTACACTCTCATTGCTAATGAAAAACCAAAAGTAGGGCTCATGTTTTCGCACGTGACCGCATAAACAACTAGATCTCTACGGAAGCATATGCCTTTATGTCGAATAGTAATAACGAAAAGAATTGTATTGAGTTCTTTTATCTTAGTGCTTCGCGTTTTAGTGACTGATGAGGCAGCTTTGTCTGTTAATCAAGCAATTATTCAGTAGCAGAAATGAAACACAGATCTATAGGGGGAATTAATAAGCAACTAATTCATTGCATTAAATATCTTATTTATAAATCGTTGATGAACGTTATTGTATTAAAATACAATATTGAGTCCGAAATGACTGACACTGGGTGAAAATCATGGCAACGAAAGTAGCGAAAAATTAAACATGCTACTTTTCCCTACATTACGCTTTTCGTTGCGCCTTTCGTTTGCGCCTTTCGTTGCGCCTTTCGTTGCTACTCTAGTTGCGCCTTTCGTTGCTACTCTAGTTGCGCCTTTCGTTGCTACTCATTGCGTACGTTTGCTACAGTTTATATATAGGTAGGCGGCCCTCACATTCCCCTAAAATCGCAAAAAAAAACGCTCAAAATCCCAAGAAATCAAGACAAGACGGTAAGTACAATAATTGTTATCTAACATGTCGAGCTTTATTGACAATATTTGGGCAAATATCGGGCAAATAATGTTTCGGTATGTAGAGGTAATACATTCTTCACATACATTCTCTTCACATACATTCTCTTCACATGCAAGCCACCGCACACAGCCTGGGCAGCCTGGGTTACCTGTGGTTTAGAGTGACCGATAAGGATGCTGGGTATTCATACGACTTCATTGATCTCGAGTGCTTTATAAATATTGTCGGTAGCGGTATTATTCAGTGATTGAGTTCAAAATGTTTACTTTTTGTCGTACTGCCTTGAGGTTAAAGCAATCTGTCAACCGATGCGGGCTGTCACTTTTATCCCGCCAATTATTCCAGTCGCCACGTGCAGAAAGTGGTGTTCATTGCAAATCTTTCTCTACGGCACGGCCGGTATTGCTCAATCGCATTGCAAGTACCTCCCTGGAAAACGACTGCCTCAAAGTTCAATGGCACAACGGACAAAACTCCGAGTTCCACAACGTCTGGCTGCGAGATCATTGTAACTGTGAAAAATGCTTCAACCACACTACCAACCAAAGAGAATACGACATGCTGGAAATGCCGCTTGATATCAAACCCACACAGGCTATTGCCAATGGCAATGGGGAAGAGCTTCAGCTGACGTGGCCAGACGGCCATGTGACGGTCTACAACGCTGATTGGCTGATGAATCATGGATACAAAACAAAGCATCCATCAAGGAAGGGGCGGCCGAAATGGGTGGAACCATTGCTCTGGAATAAGGAACGAATCACTTCAAGGGAGTCACCTAAAATGACTTATCAGTCAATATTGGAAGACGACAAGGAATGTTTTAAGTTCTCACATGCCATTGAACAATTTGGGTTTGCTTTTGTGCATGAGACACCAACAGAGGTGGCAGCCATTGAAAACTTGGCTATCAGATTAGGTGGGTTCGTCCGTATCACTAATTATGGTGGAGTGTGGCAGTTCTCTAATGAGGCAACAATGGATCATGCCGATACTGCGTATACTGCCATGAGGCTTGAGGCTCACACTGACAACACCTACTTTGCAGATCCCTGTGGGCTACAGATGTTGCATTGTGTGTCCCATGATGGCAGGGGTGGGGAGAGTTTATTGGTAGATGGCTTTAATGCTGCAGATATTTTAAAGCAGAAGGACTTTGAAGCTTTCAAATTCCTTTCCACCCAAAAGATTCCTTTTCATTTCAAAGATAATTCAATCCATGTAAAAGCAAATGGTCACGTGATAGAGCTGGACCCATTCTGGAATGACGTCAGGCAAATCCGTTTCAACACGTACCACAGGGACATACTTGATTGTCTCCTTCCTGAAGACGTGCCCAAATTCTACCGTGCCTTTAAAGCTTTGGCGGCTATAATAAGAGATCCAGAGAATGAATTCTGGTTTAAGCTTAAACCAGGTGTATGTATGATAATGGCAAACTGGCGGGTTATGCATGGTCGCAGTGCCTTTACAGGGGTCAGGGTAATGCAAGGGTGTTATGCCAGTAAAGATGATTTCCAGGGTCAATTCAGATCAAAATACAAGATTTATAACCATAAACTAGACTAATACCCCGTTCACACCAAACCTTGTTTAGTTAAACTGAGTTTATTCTCGCTTCTCTAATTCGAGGGCATTTGATTTCACAAGAATCAAACTACCTGGAATTTCTACTGTGCAACAGAAATAGTCCAGTCATTTTATGAAAAAAAAGTAGGTCAACCTGCCACTAATTGCAACAGAAGGTTTTTCTGCATTTTATAGTCCGGAATACCGTCTAGAATAACATACTAAAAGTCTCCCAAAATCTACGCACGGGAACATCCTCAAAATCGACTTTATTTGAGGTCCAGTATTTCATTGACATGAAAACGAGGCTCTGAACCGGAAGTTGTTTTATTATGCCTTTGAATGGCTTGTATTTGCCTGAAAGCACCTGTAATTGTGATTGAGGTATAGTGCCTAAGTAAACTGACAGGGAAACATGCAGGAGGGGGTGCTTGCATCAGGACCATCTACACAGTAAAATATGCATGTTACACTCTCATTGCTAATGAAAAACCAAAAGTAGGGCTCATGTTTTCGCACGTGACCGCATAAACAACTAGATCTCTACGGAAGCATATGCCTTTATGTCGAATAGTAATAACGAAAAGAATTGTATTGAGTTCTTTTATCTTAGTGCTTCGCGTTTTAGTGACTGATGAGGCAGCTTTGTCTGTTAATCAAGCAATTATTCAGTAGCAGAAATGAAACACAGATCTATAGGGGGAATTAATAAGCAACTAATTCATTGTATTAAATATATCTTATTTATAAATCGTTGATGAACGTTATTGTATTAAAATACAATATTGAGTCCGAAATGACTGACACTGGGTGAAAATCATGGCAACGAAAGTAGCGAAAAATTAAACATGCTACTTTTCCCTACATTACGCTTTTCGTTGCGCCTTTCGTTTGCGCCTTTCGTTGCGCCTTTCGTTGCTACTCTAGTTGCGCCTTTCGTTGCTACTCTAGTTGCGCCTT
Organism: Actinostola sp. cb2023; assembly: GCA_033675265.1. NCBI lineage: Eukaryota > Metazoa > Cnidaria > Anthozoa > Actiniaria > Actinostolidae > Actinostola > Actinostola sp. cb2023. The sequence continues at coordinate 1,850,107 of JAUJYZ010001058.1, read as the reverse complement.
TCGTTGCTACTCATTGCGTACGTTTGCTACAGTTTATATATAGGTAGGCGGCCCTCGCATTCCCCTAAAATCGCAAAAAAAAAAAAACGCTCAAAATCCCAAGAAATCAAGACAAGACGGTAAGTACAATTGTTATCTAACATGTCGAGCTTTATTGACAATATTTGGGCAAATATCGGGCAAATAATGTTTCGGTATGTCGAGGTAATACATTCTTCACATACATTCTCTTCACATACATTCTCTTCACAAGCCACCGCACACAGCCTGGGCAGCCTGGGTTACCTGTGGTTTAGAGTGACCGATAAGGATGCTGGGTATTCAAACGACTTCATTGATCTCGAGTGCTTTATAAATATTGTCGGTAGCGGTATTATTCATAGGCTCAGTATCCAGCCGCTGGGGTTTCGTGCGCCCGCGATATTCTCCCCCTCACGGCTGGGCGCACGAGCTAGAAAGCGTGTCCGTGACGTTTTATGTAATTAGCATAAATAAATATAAAAACGGAAGCGGAAGTGAAATTCTATTCGGTTGAAAATCCAATTTACTCGAGCTTTATTCGCGCTCGGTGAAATGTCGATTGTCGTTTAGTGTGAATGTCTTTGTTTGTGCTAAATAACCAGAGTGGTTGAATCATTTGCCAAAAACAGGAAGAAAATAAAAGGAAACTGAGGTCTTTGCAAGGAAATGTTTCTTCAATCTTGCACAACACGCCACATTTCATACACTCATCTTCTTGTCCTTCTTAAGGACGTTCGCGCGCATTGTTCACGCGCATCTTTTCTGCGCATAAAATCAAGGTTCGAATCATCTCGGTCCAGTCCTCTTTCCTCACGTCCAAGATGGCAGCCAGTCACGCATGTTACGTAGACGATTTTCATCGGCTAATATCTCGAGAACGATACCGGTGACCCCCATTTTTTATTTTGTGATTTTACAAAGAATCATAAAAGCTCCCCATGTACTAAATTTAAAGAAAAAAACATGTTTAGATTTTGATAAAAACAGGAATTTAGATGAAAACTTCAACCTACCGTCACGCGGAAGAGTCGTCGATGGCTACGTGTGACTGTAAACATGAGCCAAAAACTACAGGTTGTTTCTACATATTCACAAATCTTTGTACATAATTTTATTCTATAAACTCTTAGATAGCCATTTGAAGAAAATTTAAGCAATCCGTTTAGTTTTTCTACCAAAAAATTCCTGTCATTCTCGACTTTCCGTGGATTGAACGCACGTAATTTTCGATCAGAAAAAGGGTATACTTTGAAAAAATCTGGCTCCATAGCGAAGTCGGTGACCCCCATTTTTTATTTGCTCATTTAGCTTCTATAATGATCTTATTTCACCATACGAAGTTTCAGGGAAAAAACATGTTTAGTTTTTTTGCCCGCGAACGTCCTTAAAAGAAAGTAGCCTGCGTAGCCCGGCGCTGGGGAGAAAAAGGACAAAAAGGAGGGGAAGAGGGGGGAGGGGGGGGGGGGAGGGGAAGAGGGGGGGAGGGGAGGGGAAAAAGGGGACTGGGGAGGAGGGGAAGGAGGGAGACAGTGGATTTCACACAACTTTGGCCGCTCCGACTGCGAAGTTCGTTCGCAATTCCCAAGTTTGCTAACGAACTTCGGAACTTCAAAGTGAAATTGACCAGAGTAGATGTTTGAAGCTGATGAACGTCATCGCAATAAAAGGACTTTATCTCCATAATGCAGTTTGAAATACACTTTTTGAAACATTTCGTTTGAGATGCAATTCTTGCAAATATTTGAATTCGAGACATAAACATTACTCACGGTTCACCGAACCAAGCCAGTTCACAGTGAAGTCGGCAAAGATCGTTATTGAACTTTATAGCAATCGGAGCGGCCAAAGTTGTGTGAAATCAACTGTAATGGCCAACTGTAATGCCCTTTGATGAAAGGAAGCTAACTTGGTATTTCATGAGAGACACTAGCGGCGATATCACGAGGTCAAAGACTGAGTGGAGCAGCTTGGAAAATTAGAGATTTTCCAGAGCCAGTAGGAAGAACAACGAACTGGACATCCTTTCCCAGAACTATTTCTTTTAAAGCTAAACGCTGTTTTTCTTTAAAACTCTCTAAATTAAACTTCTCAAGCCAAGGGCATATTCACAAGCATCAAAACTCTCCATCACGCCATTTTTAATCTTATGCGTCATTTTTAATTTATGCCCCCTAAAAACTGGGGGGCAGATTTCTGATTGGTTGACAAAAACAAACGGCAAGCTCGTGCGCCCAGCCGTGAGGGGGAGAGTATCGCGGGCGCACGAAACCCCAGCGGCTGGATACTGAGCCTATATTATTCGAATTCAGTGATTGAGTTCAAAATGTTTACTTTTTGTCGTACTGCCTTGAGGTTAAAGCAATCTGTCAACCGATGCGGGCTGTCACTTTTATCCCGCCAATTATTCCAGTCGCCACGTGCAGAAAGTGGTGTTCATTGCAAATCTTTCTCTACGGCACGGCCGGTATTGCTCAATCGCATTGCAAGTACCTCCCTGGAAAACGACTGCCTCAAAGTTCAATGGCACAACGGACAAAACTCCGAGTTCCACAACGTCTGGCTGCGAGATCATTGTAACTGTGAAAAATGCTTCAACCACACTACCAACCAAAGAGAATACGACATGCTGGAAATGCCGCTTGATATCAAACCCACACAGGCCATTGCCAATGGCAATGGGGAAGAGCTTCAACTGACGTGGCCAGACGGCCATGTGACGGTCTACAACGCTGATTGGCTGATGAATCATGGATACAAAACAAAGCATCCATCAAGGAAGGGGCAATGGGTGGAACCATTGCTCTGGAATAAGGAACGAATCACTTCAAGGGAGTCACCTAAAATCACTTATCAGTCAATATTGGAAGACGACAAGGAATGTTTTAAGTTCTCACATGCCATTGAACAATTTGGGTTTGCTTTTGTGCATGAGACACCAACAGAGGTGGCAGCCATTGAAAACTTGGCTATCAGATTAGGTGGGTTCGTCCGTATCACTAATTATGGTGGAGTGTGGCAGTTCTCTAATGAGGCAATGGATCATGCCGATACTGCATATACTACCATGAGGCTCGAGGCTCACACTGACAACACCTACTTTGCAGATCCCTGTGGGCTACAGATGTTGCATTGTGTGTCCCATGTAGGCAGGGGTGGGGAGAGTTTATTGGTAGATGGCTTTAATGCTGCAGATATTTTAAAGCAGAAGGACTTTGAAGCTTTCAAATTCCTTTCTACCCAAAAGATTCCTTTTCATTTCAAAGATAATTCAATCCATGTAAAAGCAAATGGTCACGTGATAGAGCTGGACCCATTCTGGAATGACGTCAGGCAAATCCGTTTCAACATGTACGACAGGGATGTACTTGATTGTCTCCTTCGTGAAGATGTGCCCAAATTCTACCGTGCATTTAAAGCTTTGGCGGCTATAATAAGAGATCCAGAGAATGAATTCTGGTTTAAGCTTAAACCAGGTGTATGTATGATAATGGCAAACTGGCGGGTTATGCATGGTCGCAGTGCCTTTGCAGGGGTCAGGGTAATGCAAGGGTGTTATGCCAGTAAAGATGATTTCCAGGGTCAATTCAGATCAAAATACGAGATTTATAGCCATAAACTAGACTAAGACGAGGAGTATGTTGTTCATGACTGCATATCATTTTGCAAAAAAATTACACCTGCATGCATTGGGTAATGAGCAGATGAACTATTTAGTCACTAGTTAATAATAATAATAATATAATAATATTTAGCCAGGGTAAACCCTTCAGCTGTTGCTGATATCAATGGATACCCTGGCAAACCAAATACAACCAAATAATTAAAAATAATAATATAATCTAATAATCTAGCAACGCAAGGAAAGCCATAAAAACTTGAATTATTCCATGTGAAAATGGGCCTGATGCAAGCATTACCCGTAGCACAAGTGCTAGGATCATTTAATTTTTCATTATCTTGTGAAAGCCAGACCTCAAGAGAGCATGTAGGACAATATTCTCGCTTGCTAATTTGTAATGAGCAAGTCGTAAAATAACTTTGAATAAATTTTACTTGATAATGATGTCAGACACGACATTGAAACATCATAATAATATTATATCACTAGTTTTTGCAATCAAATATTTAAGATTAAATCAAACTTAATCACAAATTGATTTTACTACTATAAATGTTTATAAAACAGATCTGGCCTAGGACTAGGTGTTACTAATTATTGTATCTGGTTTTCACTGGCATTGTAAGCACAAACTCAAGAAATGGAAACGTTTTGATCCTTGTAGTTATGCTTAAATCAGGTCAGTTTTTACATTGAAATAAGGCCTATTGTGAATGCGCTTGTACTTACTGGATGCTTGTGCTGCTACAAGAATCCAGCTTTAAAGTTTGCAAGGGGGGGGGGGGGGGGGGCGCGTTGAGGTTGGACATTGGTTTCAGCCAAATTTTATGTAAAACAAGGTATTCGAATTTCCAAAAGGGGGGGGCGTGTGCCTCCTTCGCCCCACCCTAATTCCGCCACTGTGTACTAGAACATCACATCTTTGAAATAATTATTGACTGAGGTGTTTCTTCTTTGTAAATTATTTAATGAATCAATATTCTTCTTCGCTGTTTGTCACTTCACTCTTGTCATTTTACATCTCCCTCATGATGAGTCTGACAATGCATTGGCTTGAAAGCTCAGAACAATTCACATTGAAGAAACGCTTCAATCTCTTATTACATGAAACATATTTGTTAAAATGGACTAAAATTAGGAATGTATCTAACATGTCAGTGTTTGGCTCGATATCCTACTGTGCAACCTTTGCAAAGGAAATCGTAAAGCCTTGTGTAATGTGAAAATGGCCCTGATACAAGGATAACAAATGGAAACATTTTGATCCTTTGTGCTTATGCTTGCATCAGGACCATTTACACAGTAAAATATTACACTCATTGCTAATGAAAAACCAAAAACTGAACGATTCACCTCAGTTGAGAATTGCTCCACATGTGATGTGGCTTAAATCAGTGTATGCAGAGTTATATAATGCCTGTTTTTTACTAGTAGCAATGCAAGCATATATGTAAGTGAAAGCACAAGGGGTGCTATGTCACAGCATTGGACCTGACAAACAGGTACAAGCACAGCATAAGCACAAGGATGATAACCATTTCATTTCTTGTGTTTGCCCTTCTGCTTGCATCTGGTCTGTTTTCACATGACACATGTTCTTACAAGTATGCATGCTTATGCTGCAAGTGAAAACTATGCTTTATAAGTAGCACCCTTTATTGTGATGATGTTCACTTTGACGTGTTAGTTTCCATAAGAAACAAAAGAAAGCCATGTTACATACACCATGCCATGCTTTCTTTCAGGCTTGAGCCTTTGTATCAGCAAAAATTTGTAAAATGTAGGTGTACATGATGTGGCTGTTACAGTTGTGTGGTACCAGTTGTGTTACCATGGTGATTTGTATTAAATTAAATACTATAGGTATTTTAAAAAGGCATGCATGGCTTTAATATTACAGAATCTATATGAAATAATTACACTGTCCAAATTAACAATAATATTATTAAATTAAACATTTTAAGAATTAAATTTTTGTGTCTGCCATAGTTCCAGGACTCTGAATAGCAACCTGTCTTCTTCTCACAGCTTCCAGGATCTTACGACGAGGGCCAAGAGGTAGCCCAAGTTCTTGAAGATCCTTATCACTGCATAGAACCAGTGCATTCAGATCGATGCTTTCCTTCAGGAATGGCGACGAAAACTGTTCTAAGTTCAAAGTAGACAGAAAAGTTATGACATCTCTCATTTCATTAGAACCGGCAATTTCGTTGAGGTTTTCATGTTCGTCAAATCCAGCCGACCGTAGACTCACAGCATCATGGCTTTGTGCACTTCTACTGGAGCTGCTACTCCCTTGTCTTGGTCGGCTTGTAACAGTTCCATTTGCCTTGCTGGAACTTGAATGGTCGTAGTGAATCTCAGTTGAAACATTGCCACTGTCATCATACGTTTTAATTATGTGGCCTATAGGCAGGTCATCAGTGTCTTCCTGATCAGAATTGTCTGAACCAGAGGTCAAGCTGTCAGAACTAGTTGGCTGAGGTCTCTCATCTTTCAAACTGTTGCTTGGTATTGAATTCATTGTACCTTGAAATAATTCAGGTTGACTGATGGATGTACGCTTGTTAAACAAGTCGTCATCTCTTGGTTTCTTTTTACGTAAGGTATTGTTGATTTTCCCTTTTAGAGCTTGAAATAAACGTGAACGCTGGGAAAATGTATCAGAATATGCATGAGTACTTATAGCCTCTAAGTTCTTATCCTCTTCTTCAAAGCCCCTTCCACTTGCGAGCTCTGAGAAAGAGTGATCAGAGTACATAGATCTTGTGCTTTTCTTTCCCCAATTCCCATTTGAATCTTCCATTTTTTCGCTTAACCCCAGATGGTCATATTGATGTTCCAATTCATTTTTGACCCTTCTATCATAAGCCTTATCTCTCTCCTGCTGGAATTTGCTCTGCTTTTTAACTCTCTTGATGGCCTCTTGTTTTGCGTGCAGTTTCTGTTTCTTTACTTCCTTTTTATTTTGCATCATCTGAATTGCAATAAGTCCATCTAGGTGCCTGACACAATCCATCCGTCCATGGTAAGCTGCATCTTCGAGAGGAGTCCTTCCATCATTGTTCAATGCCCAAATATTGCAGCCAAAGTTTGTGAGAAAAGACAGACAGTTCAGTTGTCCACAGTTGGCTGCTAAATGTACTGAAGTAGCGCCATCAAAATTGGATTTATCTGGATCACCTCTGCAAAAGAAGAAGAATTGATATTATTAAACATTTTACTCGCAATCTCGCATCTGATTGGCTGAGAGCATGCAGTTAATTCTCGATAGCATGTGAACTTGACAGGATAAATCTATTATCTGCTACAGATAATAGATTTATCCTGTCAAGTTCATTCAAGGCGGGATTCAATGTCATAAAGAGTGGTAGGTTTGCAGTGTCAATGCAGGCCATCATGCTCAACCTCATCCAATAATTGCTTATTAGTTCCATGAATTATGGGAAAACCTTCAGTGCAGATTGATAAAGCACTTAGCATTTATATCTTATGAGGGAGTCACTTAATCCCAAAGATTCCCATAGTGCATTGCACACTGTATTTGTAGTAGTATCCTCTCTTAAGGTGGTTCCCGCATAATGAATGACCGGTTTGCCGTATTTTTTAACTCGCTCGCTCCGCGACAATATTGCTTGGATTTTATTGTGCTTAACACAATTACTAATTCAACTATTCTGCCTTTGGACGGTGTATTCAAAATTATCATTGTAAGCTGTGTTTGTGAATGCCAGCCGATATTCAAACGACACTATTTTCACTAAAACTGCTGCCAAGCGTTTTTTTCCTCGTACTATTTTTTTTAAACTTCGTGAATGGCCTTTTGAGGTCCATAGTGATGTTTTGACGAGGTTTTAAGAAGGAAATTGATCGAGCCGAAATCACGTAACAACCGAAAGGTCCAAATTTTGACAACAAAAATATGAACTGGTGATTTGGCTCGATCAATTTTCGCAGAGCGAGCGAGTTAAAAAATACGGCAAACTGGTCATTCATTATGCGGGAACCACCTTAAACCTGGTCACAAGTGCAAACGCAAGAGGCCTCAGGCACAGATCCAGGAAAAATGTGACCGTTTTCCAAATGACTGTTTTTGTATTAAAGTTTTTATGAATAAAGTAAACATTCAAGAGAGCTATTTCACTGCTACTTTGAAAATGTTGACCGTTTTCCGGAATGGTGTAAACCGGTCTGGATCTGTATTTGGCCTTACTTATATGTCATTGTGAAAATATATGCACCTGATGCAAGCACAAGGATCAACATTTTCCTTTTTTGTGCTTGGACTTCTAGCTTTCATGAGTGATTCAACTATCACAATTCGATGAAAACATTATAAAAATGTAGTTGTAGTGTGATACCACCACAGGGAGCCCAAGCATAAATTCAGTAAAAAAATAAAATTTTAAATAAAGTATTTTTTTCCTAGGGGAAAAAAATACTTTATTTCCAATTTTATTTTTTTACTGAATTTCAGTATGCTTGGGCTCCCTGTGATACCACTGATTTGATGTTGCATGTCCAGAAGCTAATTGAAGAGGTACGTACAATGTATGTAATTAAGTATTGCTATCGAGCCTGAGTGATATTGAGCATCCAAAAAGAGTCTAGCTCTCTGAGGACATTGTTTTGAAATACTCTTCATTCACTGACGCGCAAATCCTGAGTTCCCTTCCCAGGCTCCATATTTTGGGTTTGTTCAAACAACCAAAAAATAGCAATTCTTTCCAGAACGTACCGTTAGCGTTTGACGTACATGTGGTGATTCTTAATTGACAAAGAATTTGAAGTATGGGAATTGAAGTATGGAGGGGCATGTTTTAAAAACTGAAAATCATGATAAATAATAACCTTTATTTATACATTGGGTGAACAAATCTTTCTCTACATTAAATACTGACAGCCATTCTGATAGTCCATCGTCATTGTTGTATCAGTGAGTAGCTTAGAAACCAACTGTTTGTTTTGCGTTACATGTAAGAACTTTTCAGTATCGTCTAATTTAATTATCCGGCTTCATCACGAATAGTTTCCCTTCCAATTTATTGAAGAATTTGGTGAAAATGCTTAGTTCCTCTCCAATGGTTGCATGTAATCTTTTCAGACGGCATATATAATTTTTGAATAAAGCCATTCAGTATAAACATCATTATAACTTTTACATTACCCAGCAAACGCGCGCATTATTTGTAATACTGACACCGCCAGAGAACGAACGAAAAACATTTCAGGGATCGATTAAAAATAAAATCAGTCGACGTAGAACTATTGCACAACTTTGTGAAGGGTCACAGCGGTAGATCAACTTCGATGCATAAAAGTTTGTGAATATATTTGAATCATAGCTAGAGTCCCACGTACCACCAACCAATCTCAACATGACGCACGAGGCCAACTTTCGATCAGGCGCGAGTATTTTTTTACAATGCTTATACCATTTAAGGGCTTGTTTCTGTTCAAAAATTTCGGCGTCTTCTATGATTATGTCGAGTGAAAATGTTTTCAAAATGTTTGGCAAAAATATGTACAAAATGTACTGGAAATGTTGGATACTTTTTTGCTGTCAGAACGTTGCAATTTCTTGCAAAAATTCATTATATGTTTCAGTGTTTTTACCGGGTCTCCGCTCAGATGCCGGCTCAGTCATATGTTTGAGAGATCTGACAAAGTGGTAGATAGTGTATTATATTGATATGTATACAGAATTGATTATCATGTAAATAAGCTCGAAGAGTGATGAGAACTGATAGACTTGAAAGCAGTCGATCTATTTTCGATCTATTATTATTTGCGACAGCTTTCAGATCCTCGCTTTTACTAATAATGCGGCCCAGACACATGTAATCAATGACATTGTTTTGAAACTTATTTACCGCGATGCTCCATGTAAAAACGATCGAATTCAGTTCAGTGTTTGTCATTCAAAATTGTCTTCGAAAAGCATAAACACAAATGATCACATCAGTTGAATAAGCTGATTGAACAAAAAGTGTCTATATAAATACCATAAAAATTCCATCGCTAATCCAAATAACCGTAATTTCAGAGGCGTACCAATTTCACATATTCACAAAGATAATTTATAAACGCCTCAGACTACTCAGTAACTAGAGGTCTAACTACCTAGGCAAATATATTCAATTTTCGCGTTGTATAACTAACAATGAATTGAAAATATATATTTGCTGATTGACAGAAGAAAGCTTTTACCAAATTAGCACTCGCTTCCAATTTTCGCTCGGAAATGTTGGTAGTTTTATAAACGTGCTAGGTAGATTAAAAAAGCTGGAATCGTGCCTGGGGATACTGTGTCGACGAAAACACAGGATTATTTTCTAAGGAGTACTGAGTATATAAGTGTGGTATTTTCTCGCGGAAGTGGAAGACTGATTACCGAACTGAATTTAGTATACGCCGAGTAGTCGTTGAATTGATTACTGATGGACTCACCCTTTTCCAACAAGCAATCGAAGAGCTTCGACATTGCCACAACTCGAAGCGTAGTGTACTGGGGTCATACCATCTTCGTCCTTGCGATTTGTGTCTCTCTTCGATGCCGTCTTTAGCAAGTCGATGTAGCCGTCTCTGGCCGCTTTATGGTAGATGTCGTCCATATTCTTTGTCAGCTCATCCGTAAGCAGTCGAAAAAGTTCCCAAGCTTCAAACTATAATTAAATCAGAATCTCGTCCACCGCGTCGCAGTTGACTAAACTGCTAATCATATAGTGAAAATAATTTATTCATTTTATCCAGCAAATACACAATATGTTACATATTCCCATGATGCTTTGCGTGCATTCACGCCGGGAGTGATATGATCAGCTACAGCTTGAACGATTTGTGAGGGTTTTATTGGATGGGTTTTTAACTCTCCCTATTAATTTCTGCTCAACTAAATACGTTATTAATTCTTGACACGATTAATGGTGATACGAAATTTCGTCTTGAGCAACACCGGATGACTCTGACACCATCGTTGTGATAAATCAATTTATGGCGCTTAAAAGCTTCCAACATCATGTGGGCGTAGGATGGCGCATAGTGATAGTTTCTCATCTTTGATCAGTTTAATATAAATAGTTCCGCGTCCCTAAAACCCGACGTCGTTAATTGTAGCTGTCAGTAATATGAACAAGAAAAGAGCTGCAGTCGTTTTTCGCCATGTGTGTATTTGCCGTATTTTCCTATCCATTTTGTAAGTGCTGAATCAGTCATCAGTAATGACGTCGGATACATTTTAATTTGTCGAGGAAAAATAAATAAGTTATTTACCGACGTTTAATAGGTCGTTCCTTCGGCCTTGTTTAATATACGACAACAAAATTAACAAAAAACAAACGTCTTTTTCTCTTTCTTTTTATTTGCGACCGGACAAAACAAAAAACAAACTGAGCGCGCGCGCGCAAAATTGACGTGTCCGAATTCTAGATTACAAGTTGTGTAATAACACTCATTATCATACATATTATCTCGGCCAATCAGAGCTCACCATTTCTATGAAATACAGAGCGGTATTTCATTTTCTATGAAATACAGAGCGGTATTTCATAGTTTGTATTAGCCAATAAAACGTTGTAAATTTTAATTGTTGATGTAATATGTATAGGATAATATGGTTACCATGGTTTTAATGGAATACGGGCGGAAATTTCACTTTATATTATTTTAAGTATACAACTCGCCTAAAGGCTCGTTGTATAAAAAATGATCTTTTCGTGAAAATCCACCCGTATTCCATAGAAAACAGTAACCAATAAGAAAAAAATTTAGCATTTTAAAAAAATTATTTTACATTATTAAAATCGGTGCTGATCGTTAAGAAAAAAGAAAAAAAACTGAATCGGTGCTGCGAAGAATCGATCCCGGAGCCATGTGCTTCTAACGCGCTGTGTTAGTAATTTGCACAACAATATATAGACAGTCCATTCGCAGGAGTTATTTTGTCCTCCAAATCAATAAGCGTGCACTATTTATAGTGGGCCTAGGATCCGACTGTTCCCTCCCTCTTTGACTACTAAGCTGATTGGTGTAATGCCCGGATAGCGCGGATGGGGCCTGGGTTTTTGCCTAAATCATTAAAATTTCGTTAATTGTGTTTGGAGCGGACAAATAAATCGATTTTTGTCTACATGATATATCTCGTGAAACTTAAAATTTTTGTGCATTTTTCAAGATAAGGGATGGGTCACGTGACTTCTGACGTCACGAAACACGTTTCTTGGTTTGGGGTGATGGAGACAAAACCAACCAAAATGTTTTATGCGTTTCTAGCATTGTCTCTATAAGTGACAATTATGAATTAGCCCAAGCGACCATGAGGGACACTGTCCCTTATGGTCTCTTGATTAGCCTTAATACCTGGACCATCATTCGTTTTTAAAGTGTATATGACACGAAATTTTTCTTTTGAAAATCGATTACATATGAAGTGAATAGTGGGATGGTTCAGTATTTTGTGATTTGAGTTTCGCATTGGCGATCGAGTTATAAAGGATTGAAATCGTGATATGCTAATTCGGTGACGTCAGAGTGGGTTTTGCCGTAACTTATTTATACTTTTCCAAGCAGCACTCTTTTCTGAAATAAAAAAACAAAATTAACATCATGTGTGTCAATAATTTGCACAATGGCGCTTTTGTATAATAAATTAAACCCACTCTGACGTCACCGAATTAGCATATCACGATTTCAATCCTTTATAACTCGATCGCCAATGCGAAACTCAAATCACAAAATACTGAACCATCCCACTATTCACTTCATATGTAATCGATTTTCAAAAGAAACTGAAATGCGTGTCATATACACTTTAAAGGGGGACTCTGATCAAAATACCTCAAACTTTTAAACCAGCTGAAACTCCGTAATTACAATCTTGAAGCTACCAATAATAACTCTACCAAACGGTTTCGAAATTTCAACGGCAAGTGCTAGTTTTTGCTCTTTCTTTTTCGAGGCCAGTGAATAAATCGAAAACTTGGAGGGAGACTGGAACGGGCGGTAGTGACGTCATCCAATCAACCCAAATATTCGGCTACAAGGCAAAGTATGGAGGTCTCTGAAAATATTCACAGAAAATCACGCTTTATCCATTCTAATATTATTTTGATTGCCAAATAGTAAAATATACAATCAAGTTGCTGTGTTCAAGCGACAAATACATCCAAAAGAAGATATTTTCACTGCAGAATTCGACGATTCCATTATGGTTTATACGTACTCGATCACGTATTCTCAAGTCCGCCGCTTTCGGCGTACGAGCAGGATATAACTCCCAAATATATACTCTTCCATATCCTAACATATAAGAGGATCTAAAGTGTACGTTGGGACTTCTGGTAAGACACTTAGCACGGCTGCGAGGGAGACTAGAGCGTGACCGGTATTATGAGTAGTACTAGAAACATACGCCGTACATGTTTACCATGTTGTATGGTGACTGATCTGCTCAATAATTATTTTTCGGTATAAAACTAAAAGAAGTTGGATATATCCACGAATCTGATGTATATAAATACTTCACAATTTAATAGTCTCCTAAATACTACCAGTAAATGTAGTAGTCACGAAATGTACTTCAGGATGACCCGATGCGACTGACCTCTACTGATCAATCTGCTTTGCACGATTGTCAACACACTGCAGTTGTACGGACAACAGTTTTTAAAATCCTATCTCATAAATTATTTTTTAGAAAGCAATTAATCTGCAAGAAAACTGTTCATTCTATGCATTTTATTATCAATTTCCAATGATTCTGGTGTTGAAAATTAAAAGTATCGTAACATGTATACTGTGAGTGTCTCGGCGGGAGCCGTGTTCGCCGGGCATTGTAACTTGTTCTTCTACAGTCACAATATAAGCTTTACAATCCTTAAATCTTTCTGGCCCTCGGCTTTCACGAATGCTTCATAAGAAAATCGTTTACTTGGCATATGCTTACAAATCTATATGCTGCCGATTTGATATGATAACATTTAGATCTCAAACCATTTGAAGTCGTAAGGCGGCCAAGAGTGCAAGACTGACACGAAGTATTCTCAAAAACTTCAGGTTCGTTTAGCATGATATATATCACAGTTCTATCCACTTTAGAAACTTCTGGTGCTAGGTGATGAGCCCTAACTGCCTGAAAAATGTATTGGACGGCTGAATGACAAAATAAGACGAAGAAATATCAATAAAACTGGGTAGTATTTTACAAGACTTTGTATGTGAATGTACGGACGTGTTCAATGGGTTGATTGGATGACGTCACAGAGACCAACCGCTGTCTGTTTATCACGGGCTCGTTTATTCAAAACCAACATGGCGTACGGGTGATTTCGGCCTCTTCTCATGAGGATTTCTCGACACTCTCTGGACCAAAAACAAAAATGTTTCGTATTTTTATTAGTTTATCTATATACTTTTAGTAGACGCTGGAGAAAAGTCACTCCAAGAAGGGTCGATTTTGATCAGAGTCCCCCTTTAAGGGGATTTTAAGTAAAATAGGTCACGTTAAGCCTAATTCATAATTGTCACTTGGCGAGAATACTAACATATTTTCGTGTTGCAGGTTGCAAAACTTTGTTGCGCAAAATAGAAGCTCTTTCTACTTTGCTCAACAAAGTATTGCAACCTACACCGAAAATTTAACTTGTTGCGCGACAAGTTGCGCGAACGATGGTAATACGAGAAACATTGCTCTGCAACTGTACTTGCAACGCAACAATCTGAACAATGTTGCGCGACAAGTTGCACGATTTTGTTGCTCGTATTACCGCACCTTCAGTAAACCTTCAGTAAACCAATAAAGTTTTCTAGCCTTTTGAGAATCTCACATGCTCCCGCAAACCTATACATTTCCTTTGAATTCATATCAATAATTGTACACGATTTTTAATTTCCTACTTACTACCTTCCATGTCTCCGCCCGAGGGGAGTTCCCAGTTTAGTTTGAACAAAACGACAAAGCAGCTGTTTTTAATTAAAACTGTGAAGGCTCGGACACACGATGCAACGTTTCTTGCAACGTTGCGCGCAACATGTTGCAGAAGTAGGATCGAGTTCTACTTCTGCAACCGTTGCGCGCAACGTTGCATCGTGTGACATCCCAAAAAACTCTTATTGCGCGCAACGTTGCAAGAAAAGTTGCATCGTGTCCTTAAGTTCACTAGTTGCACGCAAATAACATATTCGTTATCAGTTCTTATAACATTAATTTAAGTAGCGAGGTAATTAACCACGAGTGTAAAATAGTCTATAATGATAAAAATAAACAAGGTTTGGATAGTAGTGCTAGTCATTTGAAAGTTAGATCGCTGACGAGCTGCGCGACCGGTTTAACAGGTTTACTGAAACCGGTTAGAAATCGTAGCTCCACATTGTGCCAGGTCACTCTTTCTGCATTGCGCATACGCGCGGTTTTCCAACGCCTCCATTTAATGGTTCGATAGTGTCTTGTGTAGTTATTCAGCTTACTGTCAAAAAGTAATATCATCATCACCTGACAATCAAGAGTAAATCATTTTCTCTCGTTATCGATTAGCACATCATTTTGGGAGTAGAGAGAAAATTCAGCAAGAAGTTGGTAAGTTTTCTAAGTTTTTCATTTTTCTTTTCTTTAAATTGTATTTCAAATTTGTTTTTTTTCCTTTTCAGATGTTCAATTTTCGCTGTTTTTCTCACATTAACTATTTCGCAGTGCGAAATCGTTAGGATTTCGAAAGAAAAATTCGCTTTCTAGAAACTCCAAAGTGAATTATTATTTCAAGTAAAGCTGACACAACTATATGAAAGAAATTTCTACGAAGCCGGGCGACGGTGCCAAAAAAATTATCGTGTAGTTGTTGAGAAAATATTCTTTAGAATTATCAGTTCATTGACGAAGTTTTCATTCGAAATCATGTCCACACCATGAAATTAAAATGAGTATCTTTTAAAATTGTGTTGTTCCGTCGACTGACTTAGCCGGTCAGTTCTCACTTCGATCACACTGACTCACTAAAAAAAACACTGGCTTATAAAACCTTGGAAATTCGGAAATTGTAAATTGTAAATATACTCTTGGACTCAAGTCTACAAGGTTAAGCTAATAGCTTTTCACATTTTAATATACTCGTGAACAAGCGCCATATGACATGCTAATGACACTGAATGAACACTAGTGAAAAGCAGCAAAGAAATGCATTTTACTCCATGTCTTTTTCTCAGTCTGAAGAAGAACGGTTCTTTGCTCCTCATGCTTCTACTTCATGACAGCGTTCACCGACAGTGGGGCGTAACATGCTCAAGTGGTTTGCCGACATGACGTACGTACGTACAAATGACGCCACCTGTAAAGTAAACTCGTTCTGGATTAGTTGCAAACCTGTCCGGCCAAAGTGCGACATTTACCAGGCATGACACTTTATACTGAATACTTGAACAATCAACTCAGAATTGTGGCTTGAAAAACAGCATATTCGACAGTCTAAGCAAACGAACTATAACCACTGTTTAGTAATAACGACATTATTCTCGATAGCATGAGAAGGTAAAGCACTTCAGGCCTTTTTTCTGCCGTCCAGGTTTACCAGCTGCCCCACAAGATGGCGGCCAACACGGTTGCTATGGGTAACGTGACGTCATTGAAAACGTAAGACGGTACGAATTTCTTCATTTTTCTAAAGCGCATGCTCGAAAAACAAGAGAAATAGGAAAACTAAAAACCGTCAGATTTCTGATGTTGGCGCTATTAAACTTCTTTGAAATTGGGAACTCGCGCGCGCACTTTCTAAATTGAAATTGTTAAGCCATTCAGTCGCCGGCGCCGATGGTCAAGTCCCTGTTTCAATGATAGTACGTTAATTAAAGCATTTCAAGGTTATGAAAATGGTATCTAGCGAGCTAGTGTATTGTTCAATTAATTGTTCATAGTACGTGTTCCTGAGTGCTTTTCAAATCCGGTAACCACTTCGTGCACAAGACTGGAGCCGACTAGATTGTCTTCCGGCATTGTAAAACCTGTCCACATATGTGGCTAGTATTAGAATACAATATATATATATATATATTATACCCCACACAAAATTGTCTGTAAATATTTAATGAGGCACCAGAAGACTTTTCTAGACCTCGACAGTGTATTGGACAAAGTCTCCAAATCCTTGTATCGGCTGACGCCTCGACATTGTTCAAGCCATGCAAACCATGTATTGGGGATATCCCATCCAGTGTTTATCAAGTCCTTGAAACTGCGAAGAATGAGTACAGTCAAGCGAGCATAAGGTCTCTTGGTACAGTACAGTTTTTAGTGTGCGATAACTTTCAATTGAAACTGGTGTTCATTTCTTTCAGAACAGTCAGTGTTCAAGGCTCAACACGTTAATATTTCTTTTTTTTTTCTCAGGCGAAGAGACTGAGTTGAGAACAAATTATGCCGATGCTGACAAGAAAAAGAAGGTAGACAGAATCAAATCTTCGCTCTGCGCAATTCATTTTCAAACTCAATCCATTCGTTGTATCCGCGTTTTACCGTTGAAATACTGTAATTGTAAATCGATTGGACATTGGAAAGAGTCTCATCATCATGGCGTCCATCGTGCCTGTTTCCATGGTAGCAGCTCTTGTTTGTCGTGTTCTGTTCGCAGTCCTGTCGGTTATCAACATCTTCGGCAACACACTCGTCATCCTATCGGTCGCTCGTCTTCGTTCGATGCACACTGCTATGAACTATTTGCTTGTAAACCTTGCAGTATCAGACGGTCTTGTGGCGATCTTTCTGCTGCCGCGTTATGTGTTCAACGACATGCTCCACTACCCTAAAGATGTGCGCGCCGATATCATGTGCAAGTTCTTCACCCATGGCACCATCTCGTGGGTGGGGCTGCACGCGGGAGTCTTCACTCTCATCGCCATATCTTTCGAGCGCTACGGTGCAGTAGTTCACCCTCACAGCATCCGTGGTAGACTCACCAAATCCAAGCTGAAGCTCGTGCTGGTTGCTTGTTGGTTGTACGCCGTTGGATTCATCATGCCCGACTTTGTGTACGTCCGTTACAGTTTGGAAAAAGGCACGTGTATCTACGACTGGCCAGAAACCATTCAGAAAACGTGGGCATTCTTATGGTTCTTTACTTGTGGTCCGATTCCCTTGGTTACCATGGGTTATTTATATGGACGAGTGGTCTACGATCTATGGATCAAGAAAAACCGAGTCGCAGACTCGTCACGCAAGGCTGTCTTGAAGTCACGCAAGCACGTTACTAAAATGGTGATCACTGTTGCCGTTATATATGCACTTTGTTGGCTTCCTAATCTAACGCTTTGGCTATTGTATAATTTCTTCAAAGAAATTCCACACATGGCTCTTTTGTACAGATTGACGCACGTCTTTCTGCTTTTCAATTCGAGTGCAAATTCATTTGTTTACAGTATCCAGAGTGAACGCTTCAGAAAAGCTGTGAAAGAAATATTATGTTTGTGCAGTTCTACAAATCTCGATGAAGGACTGAGCACAAACGCTTGCGGGTTGTGTAGACGAGGCAGTTCTACAAATCTCGATGAAGGACTGAACACAAACGCTTGCGGATTGCGTGACAGGACGCGTTACAATAGCTGTCACGGAAATACTTTGAAGAGTCGTTCTCCCAGCGCAAGCATTAAACCAAAGCATGTATTCATCCAGTCTTCAATACAACCAACAAACGTTTCAAACAGAAAAGAATCCGCGAAAGTTGAATCCTCAACTTGCGACGATCGTAAAATAATGACTATAGAAAATGGTTTTGATAATAAAGAACTACACTGCGGGACTGGCAAAGTGGACACAAAATGTGAAATTCAAAATGCGTCATCACAAATGAACAGAAAAACGAACTCCTGCTGCAGAGAAATAGATCAGCTGAAACCAATCATGGAAATGACTGCTAAAGGCCATGGCTTCAAACTCCAAGATCACTTGACTGTAATTGTGGACAAAGAAGCGAGGCAAGAAAGAATCGACGAGGGCAGAAATGTTCTGACAGCAGCTAAAATAAAGAGAAAACGACGCAGAAAGAAAAAGCAAAACTATGATATCAATTTGGAGCAATAAATTAGGATTTCCACACGACTGTGGACGCACCAGCTGCACACACATCGGATGCAAACTTCAACAAGAAGTTCGACACAAAAGGTAAAGGTAAAGTGTTAAGTCCCATTGTAGCGGACGAGAAGCTAAGGCATCCAGTTTAGTTCCATCGTGGAAGAAGACTCAACAAAATCTAGATAACTCGTTACTGACTGATGAAAGCTTGAACGTGGATAACAACCTTCAAACACAGATGCGTCCGAACCAATTTCCGGGAAGAAACAGAGTGGCACCACTGCAACCACTCCGACTTCGCCCCGACGAACCTCGAGGGCTAAAGTGTGGAAACACTTTAACGAACACGTGGACTAATGTACCAAAGTTACTAACTGTGACTTGTAATCAGGAAACCTGAAAAGGTGTTACTCGCTACTGTTCAAAGGACTTCTGGGAATTTAGCAACGGCTAGCAATCTCCCAAACTTGTCTGCTAAAATACTTTTCTCACCTTCAGAATTTAAAACCACATGTTGCTGGAGTAAAATCAATGCTCATGACACCTAAAGTCCCTGGCATCGTCCCACGGTGTCCCAGTCCTAGACAGATTATGGAACCAACGCACGTCACATCCAAAGTTCCTGGAATCACAGCAAGGTGCGCCAGTCCTAAAGCTTTTGTTAACCCAGGTATGACGCCCAAAATACCTGGCATCGTCCCAAGGTGTCCCAGTCCTAGACAGATTATGGAACCAACGCACGTCACATCCAAAGTTCCTGGAATCACAGCAAGGTGCGTCAATCCTAAAGCTTTTGTTAACCCAGGTATGACGCTCAACGTCCCTGGCATCGTCCCACGGTGTTCCAGTCCTAGACAGATTATGGAACCAACGCACGTCACATCCAAAGTTCCTGGAATCACAGCAAGGTGCGGCGCCAGTCCTAAAGCTTTTGTTAACCCAGGTATGACGCCCAACGTCCCTGGCATCGTCCGACGGTGTTCCAGTCCTAGACAGATTATGGAACCAATTAACGCACATCACATCCAAAGTTCCTGGAATCACTGCAAGGTGCGGCGCCAGTCCTAAAGCTTTTGTTAACCCAGGTATGACGCTCAACGTCCCTGGCATCGTCCGACGGTGTCCCAGTCCTAGACAGATTATGGAACCAACGCACGTCACATCCAAAGTTCCTGGAATCACTGCAAGGTGCGCCAATATCCTAAAGCTTCTGTTAACCCAGGTATGACGCCCAAAATACCCGGCATCGTCCGACGGTGTCCCAGTCCTAGACAGATTATGGAACCAACGCACGTCACATCCAAAGTTCCTGGAATCACTGCAAGGTGCGCCAATATCCTAAAGCTTCTGTTAACCCAGGTATGACGCCCAAAATACCCGGCATCGTCCGACGGTGTCCCAGTCCTAGACAGATTATGGAACCAACGCACGTCACATCCAAAGTTCCTGGAATCACAGCAAGGTGCGAGAGAGAAAGAAAAGAGAGAGAAAACCCATATAGTCTCACTTTCCCATCCATTTGACTGGGACTTATTTGAATTATAACTTAACAGCATTTTATTAGTATTGATATTTATTGTATATTATATTATCATATCCATGTAACATACAGCAATATGCAGAAATTCTGATCCTTTTGACTAAAATACACATATCAAATACCTACATAAAATCGTGGGATAGCTTCCATGATATTTTTTTCATAAAGCCTCGCTGGCAGATGACTAGAAAAAAATATCAGCGTAGCCATCCCATAATTTTAAGTAGGTTTTTGATATATATGTATTTTAGTCAAAATGATCAGAATTTCTGCATATTGCTGTACGATACGTCCTTTATCGATGCAATAAAGATTATTATTATTTATTTTTATTATTATTATTGTTGTTGTTGTTATTATTATTATTATTATTGTTGTTATTATTATTATTGTTGTTGTTGTTATTATTATTATTATTGTTGTTGTTATTATTATTATTATTATTAATTTTTAAAACGATTACGATACATTTTAATGTTCGAACATTCAAATGTATCGTAATCGTTTAAAAAATTACTATATGTTTATTAGAGTGCAATTTAGAAAAGCTTGAAAACTAAATAACTAATTAGTACTAAATAGCACTAATGAAACAATAGAAAACAATAGAAATAGCACTATTTAGTACTATTTAAAATTAGTACTATTTCACACTTTTCTAAATTGCACTCTACTGCACCGACCCTACCTTTGAATTACGAAATAGCCGGGAACCAGATTATGGTCTCTTGCCAGGAACCAATTAAAAAAATAGGACATGAGACTGAAAAGATATTGAATGCAATCCACCAGTTAACAAGAGTTTACAATGTTGGAACGAGCGAGTGACTATTTTAATTTCCCCATTTTATCCCTAACTCCCAAAGGCTTGTCGTAAAACGTACATTTTGGGTTCCCTGTGTTTACTCTCATTACAGCTGTAACACAGGAAGCCCAACTAATGATCGGGAAGATTGACAGCCCGGAGACTCGTGTTTAAAATAGCGTGTTTCATAGATGAGTTTATTAGCCCAACGTTTCAGCAAATACTAGTTATTTGACAATTCTTCGATGCAGATATCATAGTTTAGCCTATCGTTATCGACCATGACAGCCTACAAAGGGCCAGAACAACCAAGCAGGCACGAACTGGAGTAAATGGCCTGCAGATATAGCCCATCGACTTGACAGAGTCCTTCATCGCTGAATTGATTATTTTTCAATAGAAGTCATAATTTATTCAATTCTATTTATTATGCTTATTTTACCAAAGCCACGTCTGTTCCTCACTACTTCTGTATGATCATGGCTGTAAGCTGGATAACATTGGAAGATTATGACGTTTCTCCAACAATGGGATTCGTACCTGAGAGTCCCTTGGTAAGTCAATGCGTTGAAACACTGTACTATTGAACGCCAATTCACCTTCAATGCACAGTACAGGAGTCACAGGCAAACTCGTCTTTTTTATGGGTTTCCTAGAACACGCGGAATAACATTATACAAACGGGTTTTTACACGAGGTCATTCTCGTACCCAGAGCCCTCTCGTCCTTGGGTTTTCAACGACGAGAGGGCTCTGGGTACGAGAACTTTGGAGTACACAAGGCTTGTTCTGACAACTGGGTCATCAATAACAAAGATGGTTATTTATTTATTTACTTATTTACTTATTACATTTACCCTCAGAATAGATGGGCGGGGCTGCCTGCCGTCAGTACTATACAATGATCCTTTTGAACAGCTGTTTCAAAAACGTTCAGCTTTAAGCTATGCAACTGACCGAAAGGGAGCATGGGAAATGTTATTGAAAACTGCTCGACTGTACTTGTGGTGCAGTGCAAATTCTCATGTAATTTGGGATTATTAATTTGAACTCGTGTGTTCTGAGTTCAAAAAGCCCATGCACATATTGCATTCACCCTAGCCTCATGCAGCACACTGATGGTTAACAGATATAACGATTGATTGATTGATTGATTGATTGATTGATTGATATTTTGGGGAGGGGGAGGGTAGACTACTTAATTGCCATTCGCCCTTGAAACAAAACATGCACATTCATTCAAATTAACCCCAAATTATAATGCACTTCAAACCTTGATTATATACACCTATTTCAAATAACGTTGTCGCGTTCAAAGCAACAAGCGTCAAGCCAAGACTGAAGTGAATGCTGGTTTTGTGTTGTCAAATTATTCAAATCAGACCTATTTTCTATGGAACAAAGTGTGATATGCAAACAAGCATGTGAAAATGTTCACATTTTGTAATTAGTCCTTATTAGTCGAGCATTCACTTCAGTCTTGGCTTGACGCTTGTTGCTTTGAACGCGACAACGTTATTTGAAATAGGTGTATACCTATATTAAGTTATAGCTTTCTCTGTCATACAGCTTAGATTACCAGAATATTTTAGTCCGTGGGAAAAAGTGTGTGATGATATTCCACAGATGCTGAAAGATGGGACCACGCGTTGTATCATAGAGAAGGTATAAAATTCAAAATAACTGTAGACGTTAATTAGCCATTACAAAAAAGAGCAGGGGACTGGAACCAAGTCCGTAAAACTAATTCAATAAGAAACTAGCAAAAGTGGACATCATTTTCTGACAGAGCAGATCAAACTTAGCTAGTCTGGAAAGTTTGGTGAACTTTGGCTTAATAATGACGATGCTAGAGGGCATCAAAGATGTACATTTTCCCATACAAACTCTGTATTTTTTTTCGTTGTCTACCCAAACCATACATTCACTGTAAAATCTCAAAATTTCAAAAGTTTATAATTCCGACAGAATTCACTCAAATCACATCAAACTTTGCACATATGCTAATGTCAACATGTTGTTTCATGTCATAAACTTAATTTTTGAAATTACATTAATTCTAATAAACTCATTCCCAGTCCCCTGCTCTTTTTTGTAATGGCTATAATAACTACATGTATATTATCTCAACTTTCTCAATCTCATTATGGCAATGTTGGTTGTGCACAGTGATCATATAGTGATTTGTTAGAGAATTACAGTGGTGTTATGTAGGGGGAGTGAGGGGGTCACTCAGGCGGTGTTGCTTTTATGGTGGAGGTGGTGGTGAAATCTAAACATGATGATACATATGACATACATTTAAGCACCAGATATACAATGTACAGGCAGTGTAGGTGTTACTAAATGATCAAGATCATAATTATTATACATGAGGCTCTATTAGGGATTATATAACACTTTACTATGTGACTTGAAAGTGTACATCACATACAGTCCACTGAGGGTAATTATCAGAGCATATAGTTCCTGCATGTGACATATTTCTTTGCTCAACAGCTTCCATTGTTAGAGTTCAGTTTACTTTCCTCAAAGGAGGAGTGGTATCGAGCTTTCTTACTTCTAACAGATATGACTCAATCTTACGTCTGGTGTCAAGGAGAGGAGGGTGTGGCCAAGGTATGACATGCGCATAGCAGTTAATATGGAAACTGTACAGTAAACCAAAATATGCAAAAACCCTTGCTTGCAAAGAATTAGCTAGGAGAAACATTTCTGATTGAAAATTGAAAAAAATATTTTTTTATAATACATGTACATGTACTTGTATAATTGTTTGTAAAGCACTTACATGTAGAACAGTAATTAATGTATAAGCGCTATATTAAATGTTATTATTATTATTAATATTATTATTACTTGTATGTTCCAAATTCATGGTTGACTACATATGTATTTTGTCCCCATACAGGTTTTACCCAAGTGTGTAGCTATTCCTTTGATTGGTGTTTCACAGTATCTAGGTACATATATATTGGTGAATAATTTAACACTGTATATATAGCTAATTGCATAATCGTAGTCAGGATGAAAATCATGAAAGCTATGACCAAAAGGAATTCTGGGAAATTAAAACTCTCAAATAACAACGTCAAATAATTGACCTTTTTATCCAGACTTGTAGGATCTTAGTTAAATAGCTCACTGGAGCTACTTACAGTTTAAGTAAAAAACTAGGACAACATTCAAAACTACGAGAACATTGAATATATCTGCATGTAATGCGGGTCATGAACTGATTTCCCATCCATCATTGCGGTCTCAGCTTCTATCATTTATGATTTTCAACCCGACAACGATTATGCAATTAGCTATATATATGTTTTTGTGCTGCAAAACAAACACTGCTGATCCTATTGCAGACATGCCACCATTGGTAACTCATTTTTCACAGGCACTTTGTAACTGGAGGAGAGTTGGTCTGAATGAAAGGTTTGTTAGCCAGGCTCTGTTGATACTGTCATTCATTCCAACCTACATTTTTCATGAGGAGTTAGTATGCTAACTCACTCAAACAAGAAGTCTTTTACACATTCATCATTTAAATCATTTGCAATTCCATTCATCCATCCCTTCAATCATCCATCCATCCCTTCAATCATCCATCCATCCCTTCAATCATCCATCCATCCCTTCAATCATCCATTCATCCCTTCAATCATCCATCCATCCCTTCAATCATCCATCCATCCCTTCAATCGTCCATCCATCCCTTCAATCATTCATCCATCCATCCATCCCTTCAATCATCCATTCATCCATCCATCCATTCAATCATCCATCCATCCCTTCAATCATCCATCCATCCCTTCAATCATCCATTCATCCCTTCAATCATCCATCCATCCCTTCAATCATCCATTCATCCATCCATCCCTTCAATCATCCATTCATCCCTTCAATCATCCATCCATCCCTTCAATCGTCCATCCATCCCTTCAATCATCCATTCATCCCTTCAATCATCCATTCATCCATCCATCCAGTTCAATCATCCATCCATCCATCCCTTCAATCATACATCCATCCATCCATCCATTCAATCATCCATTCATCCCCATCAATCATCCATTCATCCATCCATCCCTTCAATCATCCATTCATCCCTTCAATCATCCATTCATCCATCCATCCCTTCAATCATCCATCCATCCCTTCAATCATCCATCCATCCCTTCAATCATCCATCCATCCATCCCTCAATCATCCATCATCCATCCCTTCAATCATCCATCCATCCCTTCAATCGTCCATTCATCCCTTCAATCGTCCATCCATTGCTTCAATCATCCATTCATCCATCCATCCCTTCAATTCATCCATTCATCCCATCCATCCATCCCTTCAATCATCCATCCATCCCTTCAATCATCCATCCATCCCTTCAATCATCCATCCATCCATCCCATCAATCATCCATCCATCCCTTCAATCATCCATTCATCCCTTCAATCATCCATTCATCCCTTCAATCATCCATCCATCCATCCCTCAATCATCCATCCATCCATCCCTTCAATCGTCCCATCCATCCCTTCAATCATCCATTCATCCATCATCCATCATCCCCATCCATCCATCATCCATCCATCCATCCCCTTCAATCATCCATCCCCTTCATCCCATTCCCTTCAATCATCCATTCATCCCTTCAATCATCCATCCATCCATCCCTCAATCATCCATCCATCCCTTCAATCATCCATCCCCTTCAATCATCCCCCTTCATCCCATCCATCCCTCATCCATCCATCATCCATCCATCCCTTCATCCATCATCCATCATCATCCCTTCAATCATCCATCCATCATCCATCCATCCCTTCAATCATCCATTCATCCATCCATCCATTCAATCATCCATTCATCCATCCATCCCTTCAATCATCTGGTCATCCATTCATCCATCCATCCCTTCAAACATCCATTCATCCCTTCAATCATCCATCCATCCCTTCAATCATCCATTCATCCATCCATCCCTTCAATCATCCATTCATCCCTTCAATCATCCATCCATCCCTTCAATCGTCCATCCATCCCTTCAATCATCCATTCATCCCTTCAATCATCCATCCATC
The DNA here is from genome assembly GCA_033675265.1 of Actinostola sp. cb2023. Lineage (NCBI taxonomy): Eukaryota > Metazoa > Cnidaria > Anthozoa > Actiniaria > Actinostolidae > Actinostola > Actinostola sp. cb2023. The sequence continues at coordinate 1,823,993 of JAUJYZ010001058.1, read as the reverse complement.
CATCCCATCAATCATCCATCCATCCCTTCAATCATCCATTCATCCCTTCAATCGTCCATTCATCCCTTCAATCATCCATCCATCCCTTCAATCATCCATCCATCCCTTCAATCATCCATCCCTTCAATCGTCCATCCATCCCTTCAATCATCCATTCATCCATCCATCCCTTCAATCATCCATCCATCCATCCCTTCAATCATCCATCCATCCCTTCAATCATCCATTCATCCCTTCAATCATCCATCCATCCCTTCAATCATCCATCCATCCCTTCAATCATCCATCCATCCCTTCAATCATCCATTCATCCATCCATCCCTTCAATCATCCATTCATCCCTTCAATCATCCATCCATTCATCCATCCATCCCTTCAATCATCCATTCATCCATCCATCCCTTCAATCATCCATTCATCCATCCATCCCTTCAATCATCTGGTCATCCATTCATCCATCCATCCCTTCAAACATCCATCCATTCATCCAACCATCCCTTCAATCATCCATTCATCCATCCATCCCTTCAATCATCCATTCATCCATCCATCCCTTCAATCATCTGGTCATCCATTCATCCATCCATCCATCTAATTCATTATTTCTTTCATGTATTCATCCCTAGATTTCTCTACTTTTATTTGGATTCTGTGTGACATTTGATTTCTATTATAAATATTTTCCAGTGATATATGTCTCATCAATACATTTACTGGAACAGAATGCGAAGAAGGATTCTTTATAACTGCTCTCGCTGTAGAACTAGAGTTTGGCAAAGGGGGAGCCAATGTAAGAATACATGAACTTTAAACTGGAATCTTTTGGAATCTTGATATGACAATTAATGTACATGTAGTAATCTAGGCAAACATATATATTATATAGAGTGCTGTCCATTAACCATACATTGTACTTCTACATACCAGTCTGTCTGATGATTTAACAATGGAACTCACCAGTTCGGTCTCGTTGGGCATGAAAATTGAGACCTTGTGCCAAGGTAGTCTTTTTTGTGCATCCTGTCCATGTTCAAGATGACGGCTGCTTGAGTTACATTATTGAGTTACAATTGAGTACATTACAAATGGAAAGTGCCCTTGGCTTGTGTTGTGACCACAATGATGACACGTTATACAGTACTCTACTGTCTAGCATACTAATTTATTTTGTTGATGACTTTCATTTTAGGCATTGATCATTGGACAACAGGTAATGTTCTTGATCATTACAACTTTTTTTTTCTAGATTAATATTATTATGAGGGGTGAGGGGTGGGGGTGGGGGGTAACAAGTGAGGTGAGTGAAGGGGAGGTTGACAGGGAGGGGAGGGTCTTATTACCGGAATATAAAAAAAAAACGTTTCGAAATAAGCTGATAAGATAAGTTGAGATGGTATAGCAGTATCAAAACACGTTTTTTTAAATCTACTGGTCTTTATTTAAAATTTACAATAAATTCATGATAATTTCATTCAATATTTGGAACAAAATTCACAACTGTAATGTTGTTCCACAATTAATCTGTCCTAATTTTCAATTTGAAGTTATACCGTATTCTGTGAAAATGCAAAGAAACATAGAGGGGGGCTAATATCCGGGAGGGCTTATAACCTGCATTTTTTGTTTGTTTGAAAGTATAACCCTAAACTTATAAAAGGGGGGGGGGGGGGGGGGCTTATAAGCGGCAGTTTACGTTATGCTCTACCCGTAACATGGTACGTCCTCTCTGTATTCAAGATGATTTTCTCAGTACAAACTGATTGGTCTGGTCAAATAGAAACCAGTCACTAATGGTTTACAGTTTAATTGTTCTATTTATAAAGTATTGTGTGTAATTATGGTTGTCATTTAGGCCGTACTTGATGACGACACCAATCAACTTCTTTCTTCACTGACATCTTTACAACAAATTATCAATAACATGATATCAGCCTTCCTAAAAGTACATGGTAAGTGTATTTATAGTACATACTCAGGTACATATGTAACTATGAGTGTCATGTTAGTATAATTATGAATGATAGATAGATAGATGCCTTTATTTACACAGGGTGTGGCTCTATCGATATCAGTATTTACAAAGCTGTAAAAACTGTTATCAATAGATCGAGGCCCTATATACAATGTACGAATGGTACGGTATGTTGAAAGTAGTATATTTGCTGAGTTTCAATCAGCTGATAAAAGTCCATGAATCTCATTATCTTACCCCAAAATAATGGAGGTCATGCACTAGCTGACCAGTCCATTGCCATGTTAGGGGCATCAAATGGTCAAGACGAGACTTTGCGAGACTCTGAGACAAGGCATTTTTTGTGAGCCCAAGATGCGTTTTCACCGATTTCCTTTGTTTTCAAAATTTGAGACTCTGAGACGGCTTTTTGCGAAAAAAACGAGACTTCGAGACCCGCAAAATTTGACCGAAATTTTGCGAGACTGTGACTTTTTGCAGGGACCATTCAACTTACACCCCTCATGTTCTATCAAGCAGAACAAATTCTATTGAAAACTGTCTTGCAATTCAGCTGATAAAAATTCCACACGACCAGAAATCTACTGAAATGAAGCAATTACATGACTGTATACACATGTCTAGTTTGTTGGTGCTTTTTAAACAATTACATGTAAAGAATGAAACTGTGTAATGTAAAAAATATAATTTATGTCATTTTCTCCATTTACAATGCTGTAGATGTGTGTGATCCCCAAGACTTCTACTGTCTGCTAAGACCTTTCCTAACTGGGTAAGTTAATTACATGTACGTACTTTATAATATACTATAAATAGTAATGTGTATGTATATATGAGCACTATTACAGTTGAACAGCCACTAAATGGATACCTCCCATAGATGGACACATCTCAAACATCCTGAATGCTTCTCTCTCTCTCTCTCTCTCTCTCTCTCTCTCTCTAAAACATTGCTTTAATTTAGAACCTTCTATAAGCAAACACCTCCCCTAATAAGGACTAAGGATAGGGTGACATTGGTAGTTTGGGCCATTTGACCACAGAGTACTGTCTGAATTTAACTTCGCAAATGAATTGTCAATCCTCCCGTTATAAGCAGACACCTGTAAGTGGACACCTCTAGTAAGCAGACACATCTGGTAAGCGGGCACCTACACTTGGTCCCTAGGGTGTCCACTTAGGGAGGTTCACAGTGTGTCTCAATGCACTGATGAAGAATGAATGTAATTATAATAATCGAAAAACTGTGTCATGTCTCAGATGGGGCGAGGGGTCAGCTCTTACCAATGGATTAATCTATGAAGGTGTTTCCACTGAACCAATGAAGGTGAGTTCCACAACAATTAAAGATAAACCTAAAAAGTGGGAAAAGAAATATGGAAAATGGAAAGAAGAAAGAACGGAAGTGAGAGAGATACTGCTTATAAAGTCTACATTTTCTGACAGCCTCAATCATTTCTTATAAAAGAGATGTTTCATCTACATGTACTAGTACGTACATTAGGTGTTTTTAGAGTCATTTTTGTATGAGTGGAAAACCTACGGTACAAAGTTACAGTCACAGTACGGAATTGAAGACATCTATTCAACCAATCACAGAGTGCAAAATCATTGCTTACCCAATCAGAATGCTTAGGCACAGCACGGCACGGTCACCACATGGCACGGCACGCAACCATACCGTAACTACAATGTATTTCCCACTCATATGAAAATGACTCTATTATCCATGCAAGCTTTTGGGTCAATAATAATAATGACCCTTCTTGACTAATAAGTGAACATGAGACATGAACACCTGACAACGGTTTCCATAGTTTGAAGCCTAAAATTAATCATGTTTTGAATTTAATAGTTGCCAACATACAACCTACATTGTAAATGAAGCTCTCTATATAGGCCTATTAAAGTTAGTTTCATTATGACTTCCATTACATGTTCCAGTCCTTCCTGGTCAATAGACCAATAGGAAGTCCTGTGAGAGAGAGGAAAAGACATTGAAATAATAATATCCAATAATAATAATAATACATGTGTATACTAAAATGTATCATAATCGTTTAAAAAATAATGATATGAAATAATATTATTATGAATAAGTGTGACTGGTCATATTGCAGTATGCTGGAGGCAGCGCAGCACAAAGTACTGTCTTCCAAGTAATTGACGCATTTCTAGGAATAACACATGCAACTGAGAATGGTGAGTTTGCCTCAAGAGATCATCTTGTACATGGTTGCACTTGTCTTACTTTTATCTAATCGTTTCAGGAGAGGAACATTTTCTTGACAAAATGAGGTTGCACATGCCTCCCAAACACAGGGCATTCATCTCTGCAATCGAAAATGGCCCATCGGTAAAATGTTTTGGTATGCCATGAAATGATAACACTAGTTACTCCTCAGTTTGATGTATTACACACACATTAAAGCACAGGCAGCCCAACCATTGCTTCTGAGGCTACTAAATAATCAAATCAAATGATATTTGCACCTTTTTATGGGTTATCCTGTGGTAGAGCGCATGTGCAATATGTATTATGTTGGGCTCCCTGTGCTGAGTAACGTATTATGTTGGGCTCCCTGTGGACGCACCCGCAGAGAGTGTATATGTACAGTTATATGTACATGTATCTTGTGGGACACACACAGGGAGCCCAACATAATACATTACTCAGCACAGGGAGCCCAACACATAATATATTGCACACGTGCGCGCTCTACCACAGGAAACCCATCAAAAAGGTGCAAATATCATTTTATTTAATTATTTAGTAGCCTCAGAAGCAATGGTTGGGCTGCCTGTGATTAGAGGTGGGAAACCTTAAATGGCACAGAGTTATACGATCATGGTATGGAATCATTAAAATATCTATTCAACCATGCAATTACAGTGCTTAAAATCATTGTTCAACCAATCAGAATGCTTGGTTGCCTCACGAACCGTACCGTAACTATATATACTCCCCACCTTCAGCATGACTCGACCGATCTCTTAATCGTTTGTCATATTTTGTTAGCCTATGATGTATCAGTATTGACTGTACAATATACATGTAAGCGTGTTTCAGTTCACCATTTCAGATTTGATGTTTGCAGGTTATAATGTGGGAGTGTCAGTTATGGGACACTTCAATTTCAATACTGCGACTTAAATCTTGTGGCGACAAGTACTTTGAATAGTGATGTATCGTTGAAGTTAATTGAAGTATAAGTTAAATAATTGGCATGCAACAATAATAGGACAATAATGTGACTTTTGGAGGGCAAATTGCATTGTTTATTTGTGGCCCCGAGTATCATTTGAGTGAAGCAAGGGTGAAAATGGTACTACAAGGGCCACAAATAAACAATTTGTCCCATCAAAAGTCACATTATTTATTTATTATCACTATCGTCAATATAAAGCCAAATGTGATTGCATGGTTTGGAGCAATCGTGCAATCTAGTCTCGCCAATGAGTAGCAGAACTGCAAATGCATTTGCGACCCCCGCTAAATTTAATTTCCGTCCGCTGAACGTCACTGTGTTTTCTAGAGGGCAGTTTGTTATTTGGCCTTGTATAGAGTGCAATTTAGAAAAGCTTGAAAACTAAATAACTAATTAGTACAAAATAGCACTAATGAAACAATAGAAAACAATAGAAATAGCATTACCATAAATAGTAGACATTGTACTATCCCACAAAATGGGAATAAATTGTTTCTCTCTCAAAAATAGGGTTATATTTTCCCACAAATGTTCTAATTATATTTTGTTTCTAATTTAGTTTTGCAGAAAAATAGCAATCTCTTGACTGAGAAGTACAACGGATGTCTAGATGCATTACATGAGTTCCGAAGTGTTCATATAAGAGTTGTAGCTAAGTAAGTAGCAATGAAACTTGTACATTTATTAAGACTGTCCACTGTATGATCACGACACTACTGCAGGTCAGCTAATTCATTTGAATCTACAAATAAATCAATAAACTCATACTCCCTTGAGTGGGGAGGGGTTTCTCCCATATATAAAGATAAAGGGGTGGAGATGCTCGTCGTACCTTTGAGGGACCTTTTACAAGTTTTAGGTTGGAAATCCGCGATTTGGTACCGCTTACAGGGTTCTCTGATTTACAGTAAAGGAACACCAAGACACCAAGTCCGTACCTTTTAGGGTTTCTGTCAGCAAATAAACAGCAAATAACATTTGTTTTGCGAAGCTTCGGAGGCATCCGAGAATTAAACGCAAAATCCAAATGAATTAATACACTTTAGACTAATTGTTATCTCTTAGGGGTGAAAATCATTTCATGCCACGCCCACTTGGAACAAACTCGGGTACCTTTTAGGGGTCATTTTTAAAATTTCCGACAAGCATCCCCACCACTTTATATATGGGAAGTCGCACCCCCCCCCCCCCCCCAATTGTATATCATCATTTCTACAATAACAGAGCGAAATCTCGCAATCTGATTGGCTCTCAGCCGTTGTCAATAAGAGTACAGACACACAGCATGACGAATCGCTCGCGCACGGAGCCAGCGCACGTTTGAAACAGTTTTTCTTTCAAACTTTTTCCTTGTTTTTGGATGTTTTTTGACTTTGTTATATTAAAAAATAAATTGAAGATGGTTTTGAGTTGTCTGTATACTCTTATTGACACACAATTGATCACTGATTAAGTCCTTCCTATTTTGTTTGTTTGTTCTTTGTCTTTGTTGTTACACATACTGTATATCGCTTACACCTCGGCGTAACAGTATAGAATTTACAAATAAATTATATAATGTTCATAATGGTGTCAGAACAGATTTAGTTCATATTATATAATGCATATTTCTTTATAGTTTGATTATTCTCTGATTTCCCCATTCCAGGTACATTGTTTGTCAAGCTAATAAACATCCTAGAAATAGCAACCATCATCTAGCTGAACGTGGCACTGGCGGCTCAGGTAAACCAACCCAAAACTCAATCTCAGTATCAGTAGCCGTTATTGCAAGGGGACCAATATTGTACTAAATCGAAAATGCTACATCATGTGCAATGTAAATGAACAAAAGAAGACATAGAGGACATTACATGGCCACGCAGAAATACGAAATCTTTGAGTATGCAGCTGCATATCTCACAATTATGTGAGCGCAGCAAACGAGTGCCATGTAATTTTCTTTTTATTATTAAAAAAATAATAATGAAAAAATAATAATGAATTCACACATGTGATATGTGTTGATAAAAATGATATCGCCACTAGCTGGGAGGAGTGGGGATATTAATTTTTATCATTTTGCTATCAGCCATATATATACCACTGTTATGTTGCATATAATAAAATAATATTAATGACTGCTATCCTAGACTAACTTTTCTCTTTCTTTTTTCTTTCAAGATTTGTTGCCATTTTTAAAAAAGATTCGCAGTGAAACTGCATGAAGACGTTAAAAGGTCTACACAAATAACTTATAAAAGATAAAGAATAATAACCAAAACAAGATAAATATTTTAATAACATTTTATAATAATATTATTGCAAGAGTTTGAATGTAAAATTTTAATATTTCATGGTAATTTATCGACATTTTTATACTTATATTTATACACTCATCTCAAATCAAGGCAAAATAAATGACAGGCGTCAGTATCATGTTCTATGTAAAATAACCTTTATAAAGAAATGATTTTATAACTTTTTTTCCCATTTCAAAAAATAAGCTCATCTTGAAAAAGTCTAAGTAAGTTATGGCAAATTCCTGGGTTGACGTCGGGTTGACGTCATCTGGTTTGCATATTGAGATTCAAACCTGTTTGTGTTTTGGCTTTTGTGTTTTGGCTTTTGCGTTTGTGTTTTGGCTTCTGCTTGTGTTTTGGCTTTTGCGTTTGTGTTTTGGCTTTTGCGGTTTGGATTTTGCGTTTGTGTTTTGGTTTTTGCGTTTTGGCTTTTGTGTTTGTGTTTTGGCTTTTGTTTTTGTTTTTGTGTTTTGGCTTTTGTTTTTGTGTTTTGGCTTTTGTTTTTGTGTTTTGGCTTTTGTTTTTGTGTTTTGGCTTTTGCGTTTGCGTTTGTGTTTTGGCTTTTGTTTTTGTGTTTTGGTTTTTGCGTTTTGGCTTTTGTTTTTGTGTTTTGGCTTTTGCGTTTTGGCTTTTGTTTTTGTGCTTTTGTTTTTGTGTTTTGGCTTTTGTTTTTGTGTTTTGGCTTTTGCGTTTGTTTTTTGGCTTTTGCGTTTTGGCTTTTGTTTTTGTGTGTTGGCTTTTGCGTTTTGGCTTTTGTTTTTGTGCTTTGGCTTTTGTTTTTGTGTTTTGGCTTTTGTTTTTGTGTTTTGGCTTTTGCGTTTGTGTTTTGGCTTTTGCGTTTGTGTTTTGGCTTTTGCGTTTGTGTTTTGGCTTTTGCGTTTGTGTTTTGGCTTTTGCTTTTGTGTTTGGCCCTTATCAATCAACTGTTTTGGCATCTAATTAAAATCAGATTGCATTGTCATTGTATTGTCAGGACAGCTGATAATATTCAAGGTGGTAAGTGTTTTTAAACTTTCTATACCCTTTATCTTGTTCTCATCCAGGTTAACTTGGGGTATAATAAGGTTTTTAAAATAGACTTTCTAATATACGATTGAGGTCAGTTTACAGGCAAACTGTTGTTGAGCGCGGTCTCGCTTCAGAAAGCTCGGTGAAGTGGTGTTGTTTTATCGCCGTAGATTTCTACTTCGGTTCAAGTGTGGGACCAATCTTGTAAAAACCACAAAATTTAGCCGTGATCGCTACAATATGCACATTTCTTTATGTTTTTGTACTTATATACTACATACAGTCCTTCATAACAACCCTAACCCTGGGTGCTTTACGCTTGCATGCATTTAGGATATTTAGGCTTGGATATCTATTTTCGGTGAATAAGGCCAATAAGCCTTCTCTGGAACCGAGTTATAAACAAAACTGAAATAACATGAACTATATTGTTGTCCATTCATATTCCTGAAGTGGTGCTCTGTTCTTGTTTTCTCTTCGTCGAGTTCCGTGTGCATATTAGCAATTCAATAGAACAAAACTAAATAAAGTTAAAGTTGAACCTATTGTTTGAATAGTGCAGCGTATTCTGCAATATTAGTGCTCCGTAAGTAAAAAATATCTCGGCGAAATATGTGCCCGAAAATTGGTCTACCTGGTGACCAACAGATGACGTCATTAAACCACGCAATTCTAAGAATATATTAAAGGCTGGTCGGTTGTGTGACCGAACTCAAAACGGATGCGCAGAAGACTAATTCACACCAACGTCGGATTTGCAATCGTAATCGCAAGAAGCTTGCGATCTAGTGTGAATCAAAACAACGCAATCGTACGCAAGTAAAATAAAACCTTCTGATCCTTCCGATTCCATCGCCCTTCTGCAGCCGCTTCCGACAGCGAATATTAGTTCACACTGGTCATAAGCTCCTCTTTCGATTCCGATTCCGACACTGGTCTGAACCAGGGTGAATAGATTCCATTTTGCCGTGCGTCTGTTCTCATAGATGCACAGCTGACGTTGTATAATAATAATAATAATAATAATAATAATTTAATTCTTGAAAAAGCGCATTACATATAAATCTCAATGCTCTTTACAAGTAAATAAGAAAAAATAAAATATGCTGTATAAAGAACCAACAGTCAACAGTCACACCGGCTTCGTGTCGTTGCCGGTACTTTTTTGTTCTCACGTCACCCATTTTGACGTCATCGACTGTGCATCTGTAAGAGTTCAAAATCAGTGGAATCTACCATTACAAAAGATGAGTCCAAGAGAAATATGATTTAACCTAAACTATCAAAAGCTCCTAAAAATGCAGTTATCTGAGCTTTGATCTTTACATAGAAACGTCGTCTACAACTGATTTGCTATCGTTGTCAAGTCATTTCATCCAAGTTTTTGTCTTCTAAATGCTGTTTTACCTGTACGACTTTATATTTCAAACTAACGGCTGAAACGTTTTATTACTTACCGACAAGAAAAGGAATAAAAAGCATGGCCAGTTGACATCTTGTCAAACTCTACCAAGTCTCTAATTCGAGTTTCCCGCTCTTTAATTGTGCGCACACGCGCCGCGGACCAATCAACAGCGGAATTTTAGTCGTGATCGAGTGTGCGTAACTGCTGACCAACGTTCGCGTGTTCATAAAGACGAGGAAAGCTGCGGTATGTTGTCCTGCCTGTGTTGTTTGTTTGATAAACTCTTAAACTCTTTATTAAAATATTATAAAAAATCAGTACTGTTATTTTTACAGGTCACTTCTGAATCACAGGAAAATTCACATTGTTTTAACCTCAGTAATGTCACTAGCATACTTTATTCTCTTCTATTTATTATGCTTATTTTACCAAAGCCACGTCTGTTCCTCACTAATGTATGATCATGGCTGTAAGCTGGATAAAATTGGAAGATTATGACGTTTCTCCAACAATGGGATTCCTACCCGATAGTCCTCCCTTGGTAAGTCAATGCCTATAATAGTGTTATACGCCAATTAGTTCCAAGTGATAGATACAATATGGTTATACAATAACTGATATTAATAATACGGTTGCGGTTAGAGACATTTTCGTATGAGTGGGAAGCGCGGCACGGAGTTACGGTTACGGTACGGACTCGAAGACATTCAACTAATCACAGCGCGCAAAATCATGCATTGCTCAACCAATCAGAATGCTTGGATACCGTCACCGCACCGCACGGCACGAACCGTACCGTAACCTGACTTGGCTTCCCACTCATACGAAAACGACTCTATGGTGTGTATGTATGATATGTCTTGAGAATTCCTTCCCACAAGTCTATATAAAATAATACCTATACAAATAGGTTTAGTACTTATACGTTATATAACTTTCTCTGCCATAAAGGTTAGATTGCCAGAATATTTTAGTCCGTGGGAAAAAGTGTGCGATGATATTCCACAGATGCTGAAAGATGGGACCACGCGTTGTATCATAGAAAAGGTTTATAACAATTTTAATTATGAAATGACAAAAAAAGACCGCAAATGTTGTCTAAACTTCATTTCATGCTGGTTGATCACATTGATGTTGCTTTCGTCTTTCTATGTTCACTGAGTCTTTTACTTTTACTTTTGCTGAACGGCTTTTTGTTTTGGCTTTTACCTTGATGTTCTTGTAGTTCGAAAGAAACCTCTTCCCGGACTCGGCACTTTTCCGTTTAAGCATGCGTCGAGTGTCGTCATTGGTTACGTCACAAGTTGCCATAGTAACATCCAAATATGGATCGCAGGCTCATTTCTTGTCAGTAAAATACTTCCATATTTTATGCGTGCGCCTTATCGTCCCGGTTTGTGGACGACAACTCGACGCATGCTCAAACAGAATAGTGCCGAGTCGGGGCAGAGGTTTCAGTCTTTCGAACTACTAGAACAGCAAGGTAAAAGCCAAAACAAAAAGCCGTTTCGTTCAGTAAAAGTAAAAGACTGAGTGAACATAGAAAGACAAAAAGGAACCTCTGCTCGCATTGTAGGTCCCTATTGAAGCAAGGTATGAAACTCAACTGATTCAACTTTCAATATCCATTTGAACGCGCTCTACCACAGGAAGCCCATACATTACAAATATGTTGGAAATGACATCATCAATGCTGTTATTGAGGGCTGGGATTGAAGATCAGAAATTACTTGTAGTTTTTATAAGAAGAGATGTTTATGGCAGCAAGGAATATTAATACATTTCTTTGCTCAACAGCTTCCATTGTTAGAGTTAAGCTTACTTTCCTCAAAGGAGGAGTGGTATCGAGCTTTCTTACTTCTAACAGATATGACTCAATCTTACGTCTGGTGTCAAGGAGAGGAGGGTGTGGCCAAGGTATGACATGCGCATAGCAGTTAAAGCTAAAGCTAGACTAGCTAGGAGAAACATTTCTGATTGAAACTTGAAAAAAATATGTTTATATCATACTTGTAATTTGTAAAGCATTTTAATAGAACATTATTAATGTATAAGCGCTATATTAAATGTTATTATTATTATTTATTACTTGTATGTTCCAAATTCATGGTGTGACGAGCATATGGTGCAATTTACACACAAGTTATAAGTCCCTGTCATTTTGTATTCTATAAGACACTTACTTACTTTGTAATAAGCGTACAGTAAACGAAACTCAGTATGCACAAACATCCCTTTCTTGCAAAGAAGCTACTGGAGAAACAGTGTTGCTTGGAAATTGAAAATGAGACACTGGTGTTGCGGCATATACCTGTACAGTTTTTACTAGTGGATTAATAACGAGGATTCGTGTTTTTATAAAACTTGTATGTTCCAAATTCATGGTTGGCTATATGTATTTTGTCCCCATACAGGTTTTACCCAAGTGTGTAGCTATTCCTTTGATTGGTGTTTCACGTAATCTAGGTATGGTAATGGTATTAGTATAGGTAATCATATGGCTTCGAGTGCAATTTGGGATTAATTTGAACAGGTGTATATATTTCTACAGGCTAACACAATTTATTTTGTATTTTGTAAAAAACATCAAATTACACTGCATGAAAACCTTGATTACTCATAATAATATTGATGTAGTTTGCACCGCAGTGGAAATTACCTGTCATTAATTGCACTGCAGTGCAAATTAACGTTTAATTGCACTGCTCTTAGCCAATGAGAATCGAGAAATGAATATATTATCATGAATCCTGAAAAACTGCAAAATTGTATCTATTTTTACAATGTTTCTGTGCTGCAAAACAAACACTGCTGTTTCTATTGCAGACATGCCACCATTGGTAACCTATTTTTCACAGGTACTTTGTAACTGGCGGAGAGTTGGTCCTAGTGAAAGGTTTGTTAACCAGGCTACAGGTCTATTCTTGTTCAATAGAGTCGTTTTCGTATGAGTGGGAAACATACGGTACGGAGTTACGGTCACGGTACGGAATCGAAGACATTCTATTCAACCAATCACAGCGCGCGCAAAATCATCGCTCAACCAATCAGAATGCTTGGATACGGCATGATGATGGCGCGATACGGTCACGGTGCGGCACGGTTGTTCAAGCAATCTTTTTGCTGGGCCCGCATGGCTCGAAGCTCACTTATTCACTGCTAGTCCTCACAAGGATTCAACACCTAATTGTAATAACGCAAAAATGAATAATGGGAAAATTCAATTAGGAATTTTAATTTAATTAATTTATTCATTTACAATTAAAATTAATTCAGGCATTTAAACTACATTCTCGGATTTTAAGAAACACCTTTTTAAAATCATTCCCATTTCTATTCATCCATATTTATCCAATTTATATTTAACCATCCCTTCCTATATCCACAGATACATTCACTCTGATAATTTTCCCATTTCTCCATTTATTCCTCCATTCTATCCACCAATTCATTCTTTAACCCATTTTTTCTTTCATGCATTCATCAGTAATTTCATTCACTATAGATTGATCTTCTTTTTTTTGTGTCATGTGAATTTTATTGTTTATTTTTCAGTGATATACGACTCATCAATACATTTACCGGAACCGAGGACGAACACGGGTTCTTTACAGCTTCTATCTTTGTAGAACAAGAGTTTGGGAAAGGAGGAGCCAATGTAAGCCAGAATACATGTAGCGTATAAGCCACACCTTTTTAATACCAAGAGAAAACATTGTCATAAAATACCATATTATATCACATGACCCGTATTTCCCGACTCATCGCGCGCTCTTTAAGCCATTGGAAAAAGAGGGTCGGATGGGTCATGATAAAATGCTTATAAGTACATGATAATATTTATACATTGTGCAGCAACATGTTTCATGGACATCGCGATCTCGAGTGATAAAGCCATCCATGGGACTGGGGCATGATCGAAATAAAAAATGGGAATCAGATCGAAGAAACACATTTCACGAGCAAATTGAAGCACTTAGCGCATGATTAAGGTTTTGCTTAGTTTGCTGAGAAATCTTTATGACACATTGACAAATACGGAACTTACTTTCCACATGGAGCAAAACCGTAGCTTTCTTGTGGACTTTTTAAAAATATATTGATAAAAATATATTGATGTAAAATCATATGCCCTAATGTATCCATTAATCGGTGGATGTTTCATGGATAAGACATCGCAATTGAGGACAAACATGCATGCAGCTATATATGCGAGGAACTGGGGTAGTCCAGAGCCAAGAGCGAATTTTGATGTCTTATCTGCAGGTGCGGATTATCTGCCAGTGCGGCTTATCTGCAAGTGAGGCTTATCTGCAAGTGCGGCTTATCTGCCAGCGTTTTATGGTACATTTGTGGACAGGAATGTATGGATATGACACTTTATACATTCCAGCATGCTTATTTGTTAATTACTATCTTTTTATAGGCTTTGATCATTGGACAACAGGTAATTTGCTTGTGATTTGCTTACTCCCTTACTTGACTGCATGGAACATATCATGGAACATACCAGTCTTGTCCAGATTGAGATCAGGTTAATAAAGGTCATCCTTTCAGAGCAGATTTCGTATAACACTGAAAATCCACGGCAGACACACAGACTCCTCCAAAAGGTTAATACGGTCATCGCAAGGAAACGCCACGGCATGCACTATATAGCTGTCTGCGCCGAACATTTTCCACCGTCAGATGAAAATCTTCTATATAAGTCCTATAAGTATGTCCTCTCGGCTATAATTGCTAGCATTCTCGTACCCAGAGCCCGCTCGTCATTTGGTTTGTCGCTGGCTCTGGGAATCCCTGAAATTTTAGCGAATTTCATTGGCTGATGAAATCAACAATGACTGATCGTATTTGATTGGTTCATGAGATCAACAAAGATTCAAACTTGCAAGGCGAACGAAAGGAATGACAGCGACGGTTGTATTTTCATACAATGGTATTCCGTTATTGAATTATAAAGCTATGGAAATGAGAGTGACTGCCTAGACATAAATTGATCTGAATTCGTAAAGGGAGATCTAACAATACATAAATTATAAAAGTAAAGTAACGGCTACAGACACAATCGATCGTACTCGCTTTGAGTATTCAAAGGAATATTTTCAGTTATAATTCAAGAGAAACAATAACAAAGCGGAAGACAGGAAGGTTCACATGCAAGATTATATTAGAACATGTATTTATCGTCCAGCCTTTACCGCAACAGAGCCAGAGAAGAACCGGTGATGAACGTCGAAGGGATTTTAAACGGCTACACGAAGATAAATGCACAAACTTGTGTACTTGTTACATTGTTTGAATATTCAAACCAACGTGAACACTACGTCGCCAGTAGACTCTTCCACAGTACCCGCTCTCAGCGGTCTTTAGTATGAGCATGCGCTCTGACGACTTGGTCGTCAAAATTTGACGACCGAGCAACAGGGTTTCCCAGAGCCAGCGACAAACCAAATGACGAGCGGGCTCTGGGTACGAGAATGTAATTGCTAGATGATATGTTGTGAGAGACTGGGTAAGCGACATTGTTTGAGAGGGACTGGCACGAGTCGTACCAGTGACAGTGTACCTCATGGTACTGTAAGTTCAAACATGAGAAACCTTTGTTCTAATATAAAGTATTGTGTGTAATTATGGTTGTCATTTAGGCCGTACTTGATGACGACACCAATCAACTTCTTACTTCACTGACATCTTTACAGCAAATTATCAATAACATGATATCAGCCTTCATAAAAGTACATGGTAAGTGTATTTATAGTACATACTGGTATAATTATCAATAACATGATATCAGCCTTCATAAAAGTACATGGTAAGTGTATTTATAGTACATACTTGTATAATTATCAATAACATGATATCAGCCTTCATAAAAGTACATGGTAAGTGTATTTATAGTACATACTTGTATAATTATCAATAACATGATATCAGCCTTCCTAAAAGTACATGGTAAGTGTATTTATAGTACATACTGGTATAATTATCAATAACATGATATCAGCCTTCATAAAAGTACATGGTAAGTGCACTAAAGTATTGTAAGTGTCATCGTAGTATTATGATGATACGGTGTGTTGAAAGCAGTATACATGTGCTGAAGTAAGTATATTTTGTATAATTTAATTTATACATGTATATTTTGGTGTAATTTTCTATCTTCACATTACTTTAGATACTTGCGATCCACAAGCGTTCTTCTGTGAAATAAGCCCTTTCCTAAAAGGGTAAGTTATTTGTATGGTTTACTAGTTATTACAATTGAATTTAAGCGGACACCTCCCGTAAGCAGACAACTCCTGTAAGCAGACTGACACCTCTTATAAGTGTACACCACCTCCCATAAGCAGACACCTCCTGTAAGCAGACACCTCCTGTAAGCAGAAATGCATCCTATAAGCAGGCACCTCCCAAAGCTGGTGAACATTTTCATTATCCATGCACTAAAACAATTCTAACATAGCGACCCACATAAGCGGATACCTCTAGTATGCAAGGCACCAGTAGTCGCTGGGTCCCAAGGTTGCCGGTCCACTTACAGGAGGTTCCACAGTACATCCCAATGCACTGATGTAGAAGGAATGTATTAATATGGAAACATATTTGTATCAGATGGGGTGATGAGGGCTCTCCTCTTGTGGATGGATTAATCTATGAAGGTGCTTCCACTGAACCGATGAAGGTGAGTTCCACAACAATTAAAGATAAACCTAGAACGGGGGAAAAGAAATATGGACAAAGGAAAGAATGGAAGTGAAAGCGGACATACTGCTTATGGAGTCATGTTTTGAATACAGTCGCACCTCTCCACAACGGCCACCTCGGGACTAAGTTTTGTGGCCGTTGTGTAGAGGTGGCCGTTGTGTAGAGGTGGCCGTTGTGTGGAGGTTTTAAAAATGAATAAATGTATGGGCTCGTCAGGGGCGTAGCCAGGCACTTTCACGAAGTACGCGCGCACACCATTGTTTTCCTTAAAGAGCAAAAGCTAAACTTGACATTTTTGCTGTATAATTTATTGTAACGTTTTGGTTTCCCGAGGTACGCACTGCGTATATGCGTAAAGGAAGCTACGCCACTGCTCGTTGGTGGCCTTGACAAAAAAACCTGGCCATTACAGAGAGGTGGGCGTTAATCAGGAAAACTAGCTAGCCTATTAAGATAGACACACAAATTCACAAACCTTCTGGGATCTCTTAACTTAGCCGGCTTGTAACATGTTCCAGACAGTTCGTCCTGCAGTTCCTGGTCAATAGATTATAAATCATGCAGGAAATAGTCTAATAATAAGGCTTTCTGAACTTTCTTTTGCCGCGCACTCATAGAAATCGATATGTGGTATACAATAATATTATACGTGTCATATTGCAGTATATTTCAGCCAGCGCAGCACAAAGTGTTATCGTCCCAGTAATTGACGCATTTCTAGGAATAACACATACAACTGAGAATGGTGAGTTTGCCTCAAGAGATCATCTTGTACATGGTTGCACTTGTCTTACTTCTATGTACTCTTTTCAGGAGAGGAACATCTTCTCAACAAAGTCAGGTCGCACATGCTTCCCAAACACAGGGCATTCATCTCCGCGATTGCAAATGGGCCATCGGTAAAATCTTATGGTATGCCATGAAATGATAATGCTACTCCTCGTTTTGATTTATTACCGAGGTCCTTCAGCAATTTGTCTCTCCTTGTCTTTCCACTTGTGCCTCAGATGAGGTGAATTCACTGAGTTGCTGTAGAAACTTTCAAACCACCTCATTCACACTAATCTATGTCCTAAGTTTTGCAGAAGAACGATAAGCTCTTGACTGAGAAGTACAACGGGTGTCTGGATACATTACAAGAGTTTCGAAGCACTCATTTAAAGGCTGTAGTCAAGTAAGTATCAGTCAAGACAAAAAGTATATAGCACTTCACTTAGTTCACTCAGGTTGCATGCACAAATGGTGTCAGAACAGGTTCAGAGTTCCAGGATTGGCTTAAGATTAATATTTTCTTTAGTTCAATTCTTCTCCGATTTCCTCCATTACAGATACGTCGTTTCTCAGGCTAATAAACATGCTAAAAAGAGCGACCACGACAGTGCTGAACACAACCCTGGTGCAGGTATTAACCATCTCAATTTCAGTAACCATCTTGCAATGGAAACTAGCCTGCGGATACAGACGCTTTTTTACGCTCGCCACACTGAAAAACTAAACTGAAAATCCATGCAGGGAATCCCATGTGCAGTTTCATGTGCAATGCAGAAGGACTGGAACAGGGCCGTTACAGTTCTCAGTACTTTTTGGTATCTTTTTCGCCTTGCTAGGGGGGAGGGGCGGGGAGGCAACTGCCCCCTGCCCCTACGGCCCTGAGGAAGTGTAGTGGTGTTTTATGTACTGTCTAAGGAAGTAGTACAATTTCCCCAGCCCTTTCGTAATTGCTATCCTAGACTAACTCCTTTCTCTTTCTTTCTTCTTTCAAGATTTGGTGCGATTTTTAAAAAAGACTCGCAGTGAAACGGAAGATGTGAAGATTTAAAGTTTAGACATACATACATGTCCGTATTTCATAGCATCACTGATCGTACCTAGCACTTTGTATAACAACATTTACATGATTTATCTTGATGGGGTAGAATTGAATTTCATTTTGGAACATGTTCTGTTTTCTTCCGTTGTCCTGACAACAGCCTTTTTTGTATTGTTTTTTTTTTGGGTATGTCGGTGACGAAGGTCAATAAACTAAACTAAACTAAAAAGATAAAGAACAATGACCAAAACATAAGATAAATCTCACACTTTATATTTTTAATACATTGCTTTTTTTGTTGTTGTATAACATTGTTAGTAATAGTTTGAATGCACAATTTCAACTGATATTTTCTTGATGTCAACATTTTTATAAATACTCATATATATATATGCACTGCACACTAATATCAATGTCCACATGTCTAATATTGAGTAAATCAGGGCAATAAAAACCGTATTCTATGGACCTTTGATGAAAGATTTAAAGAGATTTAAAGAAAATAATTATTTAAGTCTGACATGCGAGGGTGACCGCCATCATCGTATTCACTTTTACTTCTAAGTTCTTCGTCTTACTGACAGTTTTAAAACAATTAAATGTCTCCAAAAGACCATGACTATGGTTTCTTCAATGTCTCGCAATGTCAGAGACAGATTAGCTAATGATGGCAAAACAAGTGAATACATCAGTCAAAAGTGATTTTCCTCATTCGTCTTACGATAGACCAACATATATATAAAAGTTGAAGGGGTCCAAAATTATCCAAAATCCACTCTCCTTTCGAATTCAAAAGTACTCAGGAGAAATTATATTTTAATCAGATATCACTTCAATTATAAACTATATAAACTGTAGTAGTTTGGCAACAACCTCATCCTCAGTCTTTCATTGGTTTTCACTAGCAATCGGAGTGTGGAGCAGAATATCACACAACTGTGCCAAAGCCCTTTGAAGAATGCGCAGCGCAAATTAAAATAGGTTATTTTGTATTAGATGCAAATTTATTATTTATTGCCTGCTATTTTGACAATCCAGGAAGAGATGGAATTGATTTGAACGAATATGTATCATCTGCAAGGACGTAGCCAGGATTTTCCAATCAATGGGGGAGGGGAGGGGTGGGGGTGGAATCCCCCCTCCCCTCCTCAAACATATAAATTTAAAGAGTAGACCCATAGGAGGGAAGTCTCAGGCACCCTGGGACCCCCCCCCCCCCCCCCCCCCCCCCTCTGCCTATGCCCCTGATCTGGTAATGCGAATCCTGATACTATCAATTTCATTAAGTTGCTTCATTAGGTAACACTAGCTAACATTCTCCAATGAAAAAATAAGGACGCTTAGACTGATGATTTGGCCTGTCAGACTGGTCGGTCTGTCCACTCATTTTAATAATGTAACTCAAGCATGCAGCTGGCATCTTGAACCGAACAAGACACAAAAAGGACTACCCTGAACGCAGGTCTAGATTTCAGGTCCATTCAGGGGTCAATTCAATAAAACTTTTGCAACTGTAATTTACAAGTGTAGCTATTATTTTAGCTGCCAAGAACAATACAATAAAGTTGTAAAAGTTTTATTGAATTGACCCCAGACCGAACTGGTGAGTTCTTTTAAAATCAGAGGACAGAAGTATGTGGACAATCTTCAGGTCTACATGCGCCTTTCCGGCAGGTCCCCATTTTTCCGTAGCAGAAGAAAGTCTTTGCCACCCAATAAATAACACCTCAGTTACGTACTAGCATATGCTATCATTACAACGTTATCACCACGAACAAACAGCTGATTGACATGACGTCGTTTGAATGTCAAGAACCTTCCTTTTCCAATCTCGATACGGCGAGATGCACCGACTGTGTTTGCACCCACCCCTCCGATGTCATCAGGAGTTGTTGTGCTTGCCCCCTTGGTTTGTTTGTCAAGGTTCTTTGGATCGATTTCGGAACTGCTGGAGTGTTCAGTTTTTGGTTTACTTAAGGGTTTATCAGATGGTTTGATCTCACTTTTAATTTTCTGTCGCTTTGCCACTCTTTCATTCACATTTTCCTGTGGAAGTGTCCTTTTCTTAGTTCGTATTTTAGATGGTCCTTCTTTCTGGGCTGAATCTCTTGATTCCATTCTTCTTGTACTAGCTCTCGCATCCTTACAAGAACGGCTCCTGTCATCTCCTCCTACCTTCTCCCCTCCTCGGAAAGATAACTTGTCAGGGTGGACGACCCCACCTCTTAGACGCGACGTTTGTTCATCGCTTCGTCTCCTCAATCTCTGCCTCCTCATAGCTTCACGAATGGCTGTAAACCTTCTCGAAGGATCCACCACGTTTGGGTTCATCACCGGAGTGGGTAACAATCCAACCTTTTTGACTTTATTCTCCGCGTTTGAACACATATCTGCAGGAAAATCCTTGCAGACATCGCTAGAAAGAAGTTTTGAAGTTGTTGGTGGTTCGTGCTCAGAGTCGTGAATCACCGTTTTACCGCAGTCCCTTTTTTCCGTTTCTGGTCTTCTTTTTTCGTCCTTTCGCTCAATTTGTTTGGAAGACCTTGAACTCGTACTACTCTGGTTTGAATCCTTTACTTTACTAGAAGCAGTTTCGTTGGAGATCTTCCTCGCTTCCACTGAACCCATTTCTTTCCGCGATCGGCCAGACTGTTTTCCTCGGACACTTTCTGACGCTCTACTTGAGGTTTCAGCAGTTTCTTTTCGAAATCGTTTCACGTCCTGACGGGAAAGACCTTTTGAAAGCTTGTCACGATGCTGTTCTTGTTCTTCTGTTCTTTGTGGTAAAGTAGAAGTGACGTCTTCTTGACTGATATTCCTTTGCCGTCCTGTCTCATCTTGATTTGAAGCGCTATCCTTTGAACCCATTTTAAAAGCAGAAAGACTAGTTCCACTAATTTCCCTAGCGTCTTTGCTCTTCTGGGCGTGTTTTGTCCTTAATTTGTGGCTGGTACTGGAAGCATCTTTGCCACTTTTGTCATCAACAGTTTTATGCTCCTTTGAAGTTGATCTTCTTTGAACATGGACGCTGTCTTTTCTCTTTTCTCCTTTGTCCGTTCTATTATCTGTCTTTTTTCTTTCGCTTTCCTTGGTACAAATAGTCTTTTGTTTGTCATTGTCTCTTGAAGTCTTCAATGAACTTGATCTTCTTGGATGAGCTTGGACACTTTCCTTGCTCTTCTTTTCCATAGCTGCCGCGTCATTTGTCTTTCGTTTTTCATTTCTTACATCCTCCACAATCTTGTCCCTCTCGTTTTGATTTCCTTTTGAATCTTTCAAGGAGTCTCCTCTTTTACTATGGCCATGTGTTCGTTCTGCTGTTTTCTCATCTCTTGAAACACGCTTAGTTGTATCCTTGGTTTCACTCGACTTGGTATCAATTGATTTGTCCTTGGACGACTTCTTTTCCTTCTTATTTTCAGAAGCACTTTTTCCTCTCTGACCATGAGCTCGCTCGTTTGCTTTATCATCTTTTTGTTTCTTTCTTTAAACCTGTTCGATCATTCTTCCCTTCCTTGACTTTTCCTGAAGATTGTCTTTTCATTTCATTTGAGCCATGAGTTTTCTCACTGCCGCGCTCTCCCCGACTTCTCTCTTTACGTCGCTCGTCTCTTGATAACCTGCTTTCAGAAGTGTCTGGTTTCTTTCTCTCTCCATTTTTCCCTTCGTGCTTTGAGAGCCGTTTTCCTGTTCTTTCTCGTAACTTTTCCTCTCTTCTTTCGTCACTTTGGCGTGCCGTTTCCATGGAACCTTTCTTGTTGTAACCAAGTCTGTCCCATACAGACGTCTTTGGTTCAAGGTTCGAGTTTGTAGTACTTTGATGTCGTGTTTCTTTGTCTTTGGATTGAAGAACCTCGTCTTCCTCGTCACTCGATGTTATCTCTCCCTCTTCCTTTTCACTGTCGCTATTTTCGTTGTTTTTCTACAATTAAATAATTCAGCGTGTTAAAGCCTTGTTTTCACTTGAGACGACAAGCTCAAGAATACCTTTTTTCACTGTGAAAAAGGGCCTGACAATTGGATTAAATGTAGGAGGATATTTTTGATCCCAGAGCTTGTGACTAAATCGCGATGGGCCCGTTTTCACAAGTTATACTTGCGTGCTCGTGCTCTCGTCGCTAGTGAACACCAAGCCTTACAGGTGTTTACCATGTATCGAGACAAGTAAAGTTTTTCTTTCGCACCAAAACATTTATTTGGGGTTCCGGTAATCTTCAGTCCCCGGTTGTACGAAAGGTGGATAGCGCTGTCCGTTAGATAAATCCTTATCCAATGGACAAATTTATTAGATAACAGTATCAACTTATCGACCGGATAAGGATTTATCGAACGCCGGATAGCGCTATCTACTCTTCGAACAACCGAGGCCAGTTATTTTGTAATGAAAAGAAATCCAATTTGGATCCAATTTCTTTTCAAGGAGCCTCTTGATGAAGCACAGCTCTGTGAGGAAACCCTGCCCTAGGACAAAGCTCAGTTATAGATAAAAGAAACTCATAAGCTTTTTCATCTCGACAAAGAAAACTAAAGTAGACCCATGTCAAATCAAAGAAAGTCCGATTTCGTACATTCATTCACGGCGTTTCAGCCCAATGCACTGTTTAGGTGCGAATGAAGAACAACGCGATACAGGAAAAACGCCCGAAAACAGAGAAATACACTATTCCCCTTGAATATCTAAAAAAAATAATAAAAAAAAAAATAATAATAATAATAATAATAATAATAATAATAATAATAATAATAATAATAATCACTGTATAGAAAATTCGCGCGCATACCGTTAATGTTGTGTGCCTCTACTCTGTTCGTGAGTTCGTTCGCTTGACAAGTACAATATTGGAAACATAATGCATAACTTACCTTTATTTGTTAAAGTTCAAAACGTTATGATATCGGAACCCCAGAGATACAACGATCCAAATCCCAAATAGTCGCGAATTTCCGTCGGGAAATGTTGAGGAGAGGATGAAGATGATGGATGAATGATGTGGGAAGGGGAGAAACTTCCCTTTGCCGTTTCATTCCTCTCCCACCCCTCCCAGATGCAACTACCAACTTCAAACACTGCATCCAACACTTATAACCTACACCTTCACACTACACTATGAGCTGCTAAGGGCGTGGCTAGCTTGTATTTCAAGCATATGGTCATTGCCTTTTGTGATGTGTACTGGCTCATAATAGAGCCGTTGGATATATTGATTTTAATATTATATTCAAATCACACTTGATAACTTTTTTACTTCAGGCAGTTGAGTGGGATTCACCCTCAGATAAATGTGTAGGCACAAGTCTTGTAGTCCTTCTTGAGTTTCGCCTGGGTTCTTCTCGCTCTTCGCCTGTTCTCCCCCTCCTCTGAAGAATACGGTTCTCCCCCTACTCTGGAGAATACGGTTTCTCCACCTACACGCAGTTTCATGTATTGCACAAACGATGTGGTGATGGTGGTGGTTAGTAGTGATACTGATGACTCGATGACTGGGGTTCTCCACCTATTTTGGAGAGTAAGACCTCTCTCTCCACCTACACAGTTTCATGTATTGTACAAACTTAATACATGATGCTATGATGGTGGTGGTTAGTAATGATGCTGATGACTCGATGGTATTAATGCAGTTGAACCTGGGTTCTCCACCTATTATATTATTATTCTGGAGAGTAAGACCTCTCCACCTACACAGTTTCATGTATTGTACAAACTTAACCACACATGATGCTATGATGGTGGTCATTAGTAATGATATTGATGATTCGATGATGATGGTATCTTGATACAATTGTAGTTTTACCCGGATTCTTCCCCTCTTCTGGAGAATAAGACATTTCCACCTGTAGTTTCATGTATTATGCAAACGACACATGATATTATGTTGGTGGTGGTTAGTAGTGATGCTGATGACTTGATGACGATGGTGAAGATGATGATATGATCAATGATACTGATAATACTAATAAAAAAAGTCACGGTGGGAAGTAATGAAAAAGTATACGAAAGAAACACATAATACGTAGCAACTTACTTTCTTTTCCTTTACTGCAATCAGCCAGCTTCGTTTCTCTGGATTCCTCCATCGCGGCAACTCTAATTGTTCCTCTTTCTTCTACTTCATGTACACCTATTCCTTGTTCTTTTCCCAAATGTGACTTTGATTCTTCCATCTGTGAAATGTGCCCACCGTCCTTACTAATTACGTTATCTTTTTGTTCTCCTTCTAATTTTTCTTTTTCTTCAATTTTCTTGAGTGATGTATTACTTTTGTTCACAACCAAACCTTCATCTTGAACTATAGAAGTCATTGCCAGGTTACCTCCACCATCTTCACTGTCCACAGGCTTGGTATCCGAGAATCCATTTTCCTCCTTAATAGTACCTGTTTCTTTAGAACAGAATGATATATCTATCTCACTTTCCCCAGTTTGTCTTCCATCTTTAGCTTGTACTTCACCAAAGTACTCTATACCAATTGCACTGTTCTTATCTTCGCCAGATCTTGGAATTATAATTTTGCGTTCCGTTTTGTTTTCAGAAACCGATTCCTCTGTCATGAACTTTTCTTTTTCCTCTCCTGCCTCTTTTAAAAGGTAAGTCCGATTGTGTGCAAACTCTAGATTCTCGAATTCTGGAGTAGCTGTAGACAAATGAGGCTGTCTTTCAATTTCGACTTTCTGATCATCAGAATTGAATTCGTGCGAATCTTTCTCGTTGTTGTCATCAGTTCCTAAAATCATTTCTGTGGCCAGTTGTCCTTCTTCAAGTTTGTCTTCAGATACACACATTTGGTCTTCTTCCACGAGACAAGATTCTGGTTGGTCAACCAATGATTCGACTTTCTGATCATCAGGATTTAATTCTTGCGCATCTTTCTCCTTGTCATCATCAGTTCCTAAAATCATTTCTGTGTCCAGTTGTTCTGCTTCAAATTTGTATTCAGAAACACAACTTTGGTCTTGTTCCAGGAGACAAGATTCTGGTTGGTCAACCAATGATTCGACTTTCTGATCATCAGGATTTAATTCTTGCGCATCTTTCTCCTTGTCATCATCAGTTCCTAAAATCATTTCTGTGTCCAGTTGTTCTGCTTCAAATTTGTATTCAGAAACACAACTTTTGTCTTGTTCCAGGAGACAAGATTCTGGTTGGTCAACCAATGATTCGACTTTCTGATCATCAGGATTTAATTCTTGCGCATCTTTCTCCTTGTCGTCATCAGTTCCTAAAATAATTTCTGCAGCCAGTTGCTCTGCTTCAAATTTGTCTTCAGAAACACAACTTTGGTCTTGTTCCAGGAGACAAGATTCTGGTTGGTCAACCAATGATTCGACTGTCTGATCATCAGGATTTAATTCGTGCGAATCTTTCTCGTTGTTGTCATCAGTTTCTAATATCATTCCTGTGGCCAGTTGTCCTGCTTCAAGTTGGTCTTCAGACAAACACCATTGGTCTTGTTCCACGAGAAAAGATTCTGGTTGGTTAACCAATGATTCGTTTTCTTCAACATCCATTGTTAACACAGTTGAGTCTGCGAAGTGGTCTCCAGATGCACTATGAGTTCCTTGATTTTCAGTTTGCGTATTTGTTTCCCAAGAACAGTTTTCCACTGCCGTTATATTCTCGACAATATCTTCTGCGTCAGTTGTACTTTCATCACCAGAAGCTACTTGATCCAGCACTGCAATTTTAGGTCCCCCATATGTTGCTACTGAACTTCTTTCTGATGACTGTGTTTCGGTTGAACGAGGTTTATTCTCCACTGTCTCCTGTACCTCCATTTCATTTTCCGCAATAGCTTTATCTGTTACTGGCTTATACAGGGAATGCTCAAGAGCTGTATCATCCTCTTTTGTTGCGCTTACTTCCAAAGACAGTGTTTCTGTTTGGGTTGGTCCACTCTCGACTACATGGTGGCACATTTCTGTCACATTCCCTTCACCTACTGAGAATAATGGTTGGTCAACCGATGCTACTGTGTCAGATATTCCCAATGAAGATTCCAAAGACCCAATTTCTTCCTTTTCATTTCCCCCCTTCATTTGTCTAGATGTTTCTCCCTCAATGTTGGAACTGTACTTAAAGGACATAGGAGGTTGCCACACCTGGTGTTCACTGATTTTACTGGAACCTTTATCAAAAACCCAAACTCCACCCTTAACGTTATTTCTCTGCTCCTCTTTCAAATCTTCCCCAACACCTAGTTTCCCAAAATTTGAGTCGCTTTTCTCTTCACTTGGAACTTTCTGGGTGTTCGAGAATGAAGGTGAAGCTGCATCAATTATCTGAAGACCTTTCCATGCAATCGGGTCTTTCTGTTTCCCATGTAAATTTTCAACTTCCTCTTTCCCTAAATTTACACTTCCTTTGTCTTCCGTACTTGGAATTTCATGTTGCTTTGCCAATGAGGACGCAGTTGAAGATGTAACCAAGTGTTGTGGAAAAGTTAGGGGAACTTGAAATTGAAGACCATCAGGTAATCTGGCATCGCCTTTCTCCTCCGGGATACTTTGTTGATTAGATTTGGGTTGGAAAATCCCCACGAGGGTAAATTCCATATCCCTCGAAACATCATCATCATGTGCAGGAACTCTTACAGTTAAATCATGAGAAAACAAATAACTTGGAGTTTCACAATCGAAATGAAGCCCATCTGTTGAGTCAGAAGAGAGAAGTGATTGGTCCTGTAGTTCTATTTCTTGTAAAATAGGTATTTTTTCTCCTTCTGTTGTATCGCTACTTGACCTTTCCTCAATTGCAAGGTTTAGGTCTGTTTGAAAAGAACAAATCTCTGCATCGTCCTGCAGTTCTGTTCCTTGTAAAATAGTTAACTTTTGTCCTTCAGTTGAAGCACTATTTGACCTTTCCACTATTGCAAGGTTTATATCTGCTTGAAAAGAACAAACATCTGTCTCGCTGTCTTGATTAGTGTCAGTAAAATGTAAAGTGGAATCTTGTGTTTTTTCCTTTGCCCCGCATTCTACAGAACTGATAGGCAGCTCTTGAATGTTGAAATGCTTAGAATGCTGCTCATCATTACAGGATGTAGTGGATAAATCAGTAGTTCTTTCAGATGACTCTGTAGCAGTTAAATTCATATTGGTGGAAGATACAGAATTCAAACTCAAGTTCCTCAGAAATGAAACAGAATCGACACGAGTACATGTGTTATCAGGTGTACCATTTCTTTGAGATTTTTGAGGAGATGGAATCAATAATGATGGTTTGTTTTCCTTATTTTGACATCCATCCATTGGACTTTCATCTCCTCTTTCAAGCAGACTTTTCTTTCTCTTTTTCTTCTTCTTCTTCTTCTTTTTTCTTGTTTTGGGATCATCCTTTTCAGTATTGTCATCTTTCTGGAGTTCTTCCACTGTGTACAACTCATCAACATCCATAAGGGCCTTTGAGGATTAAAAACCATGAAATGTTTACTGCTAAAAAATACAGTAGAATACAGACATATTTGTTTTAAATTCTGTCCATCAAACCTAATCAAACATATTTAACATTCAAATTGAATGTTCCAAGAAATAGACCTTTTTAGCTTCGTATGTAAATTGCCCATTTCAAACAGTTTGTGATGTGATGTTTACATGATATTCTCTGGAGAATAATATTTTTTGTTCCTTTATATTTCTGACATTTATTCGTTCATATTGAAAGGACTAAATTCTCCAGAGAACACCATGTAAACATCATATGGTTTGAAATGGGCAATTTACATACGAAGCTAAAGAGGTTAATTATGTACTGCTTAATAAACGAGCAGGAGTGTTTTATCGGGTTTAAAACCACGAGGAGAAGCCGAGTGGTTTTAGATCCGATAAAACACAATCTGCGAGTTTATTGGACAGCTTCAAAAACGATCTTCCAAAATAATACATTCTCTGATGATATCAGTAAAAAACAGCAAGGAAAACACAAACATAGCAGTATCGTGTTGCTTCTAATGCCATACTCTCAAAAAGATCCCACATTTGAACGACGGTCCGAAAGTGTGACCAAGGAGTGATCTTTCCGGACAACTTATATGTCGTCCCGTACAGGGAACAGGGAGGTCAATGATACGACGCCAATATGAGACCTTCCCTTATTAGTATTCTTTATATATAGAATACTAATGAGGATGGCTTTATATATACATCCTCATTAGTATTCTATATATATAAAGAATACTAATAAGTAGTGCATTACCGGGTATAATGGTAACATGTACGTGATGGATTTCGTCCTTCTGATTGGACGAATTGCTCATGAATTATGCATGAGTTTTTGAATATTGCTATAAACTTGAATATTTTTAATATAATACAAACAAACATACTTACTAAGTTCATATGCTTGTCAAAGGCAATCACATACCCAGTCAGCACACTTCTTAGTCCTTTGTATTTCCTTATCCATACCTGTATCTTGTACCTCTCTTTTAGACATTTATAAAGTATACTGAATGGACCAGTCACACACTCTGCAAAGTATAAGTATAAAGCTGGCAAACATTATAATAATATTATAGATAGAAAACATATGGCTGTATCTAGAGGTTTTTCTTTACTTTATAGAAGTTATTTTCATTCCATTGTGTTACGTTGGAGGAATTCATGAATTTCAAGAATGGTTCAAGTACAATGTACATGTACAGATGACCACATTTGTGGTCATTTTAAACAATCATGATTCTGCAAGAAATGGCATTATTACCCAAGATCATGATCTGTTATGGTCAAGAATATCAACCTGGGTGTATGTACACTATTCATGTAATAAATTGTATCCCTGTACGATCCAGGTAAATTAGCTGAAATCAAGCTACATGTACAGGTTCATGGTTTATATAATAATTATTATTATTATGTAATATACATGTAGTAATAATAATAATAATAATACTATATGTATATAGTAGGACACTCAGTGTAATCACATACATTGGCTATATAAACAACAACTGCAAAGTATGTGAATACATTAAAGGTCCTCACACTGTATATAATGTATAAACACAGTCTCAGAGGTTGTGGGTTCATGGGATTATATATTACCCTTCCCACCCCCTCCCCTAAGGGTACATGGATTTATTTTATCAGTCTGTCTGTCCATCTGTTTCTCTTTATCCACCCATGAAGCTTTTACAGAAGAAAACCTTGTTTCCCTTGAGGCACTACGTACCTTCCATTCTCTCCAAAACGTTCTTGTACTTTTTCTTCCATCGATTCTCCGTCCCCAAACCCAACGTCGTTCCAGTCTTACCACAGGAGAATGGTGGTTTCACCCCACCACCCAACGCATCTAATTT
The DNA here is from genome assembly GCA_033675265.1 of Actinostola sp. cb2023. Classification (NCBI taxonomy): domain Eukaryota; kingdom Metazoa; phylum Cnidaria; class Anthozoa; order Actiniaria; family Actinostolidae; genus Actinostola; species Actinostola sp. cb2023. The sequence continues at coordinate 1,794,308 of JAUJYZ010001058.1, read as the reverse complement.
CTCTTTCGATGCCAAATCTCCTTGGTTTTGTTCGCTTGCTATTGCCTTCAATCTAGTACCGATATCAGGTGGTTTAAACTCAGGCTTCAAGTTTCGTGTACGTCTGCTTGGTCCAACTTTGAGCGCAGCAGCAACTGAAGGTTGAGTTTTCGTCTTTCCTTCCTTTATAATTCGCGCATATTCAGCAAGGTTATTAAATACCTGTATATTAGGAATAGGAGGTTGCAGCTCTTTTGTGTATAAAGCTCTTAATGGGTCGAATTTGTCAGAAAGAAAGTCTAAACGTTTGTCTTTCAGCCGCGAGTCTTCGTCCGCCATTTTGGTTAACTGAGTTCCAGTCCTCGTGTCGCAAAATACACAGGTATCCCTCGCAGACACACTTCGAATAAAAATGCGCCAGAATCACTTCCCAGAGGTCAGTTTTTTGCTGTGTTCTCTATATACATGATTGTATTGTCTGTACTTTCCCTTGATGACTAGTTGTACTGGAATAGATTAGCACTGCAGGGTGACTATAGGGAGAATGAATGAATAACCCTTTATTAAGCAGGATTCAGTAGTAAAAGCTATACATGCACTGCAATCAATGGGAGCAAACAGTACATGTATGTACTTTATTTTATTCAATGATAAATAAAACAGCCAGATATACATTGAAATATATTTTATTGTCTTTGGTGGTCAATATTTTACACCTTGTAGCCACAGCTCTTACGGCGGCCACGAGCACGCTCAAACTTTCGTCCCTTAGTTCTCACAAATGGCCTGTGAAAGGAAAAAGAAGACATCAGGTTATGCTTCGATAAACAATAATTATGTACATGTACATGTAGTTCATATTCACAGTTCTGAAGAATAATGAGACACTTATTCTTTCCGTGGTACATGTATGGTACATGTATATTGTACATGTACATCATAATAATGTGTTAACTACTGTCAATAGAGAACTGAGCATCACACTTACTTAGAGGAACTGTGTGGTACACCAGGAGCAAGTCCAAAATGCTTCTCTGCTTCCCTTGCCCTTCTAGGTCCTGAACAAAAACAATGTAACATGTATGTAATGTAAATATTTGAGAAATTCTTTCAGAGAATTACAAGGATGTGTTCAGCAAGGGTCTACATCAGAATTCACAATGTCATCAAGTGCCCTATGGGCTTAAGAAGACCGTCGTGACGAGTTATCATCACACGTAGACATTAAATGTGGTTCTTTTAATTTCCAATACAGTTATTCCACACACTTTGAACACCCAGTCAATACAAAGCCTTTATTATTTCAGGCAATGTTTTTGGTCCTAATGACACCAAATTTCATCTCTCGTTGTCCATAGCAACAAGAAACTGCATTCAATATCTTTCATATCAAACTGTTTCATACATTACAACTGTAATTTAAAGCAAGCTTGCAATAGTTGCAAGCACTATGTGACGGTGAACACTCAAGCCACAACTGACATATTTGTAATAGACTGTAGTCGAAAGTGGCTTAGACTCATTTCCGTTCGAGTGGGAAGTGGTACTGTATGATTAGGGCCATGCTGCAACTGTGTAGCAACTATTCAAGCATATTTTGCATACCGTGACCATACCGTATATTAGTACCACAGGCTTCCCACTCGCACAAGCACAACTCTATTCAATGTCTATTGCAAATATCAGTTCAAACTTTTATCTTGACAGTCGCTTACGGTACTGCATTAATATGCACTCTACAAAAAGGGTCAACGACAAACATACCTTGCAAAAGTACTGTGTTCTGTCCCAGAGGGGCACGTAAAGCCAGCTGATCAAAGGTTATGATTTCTCCACCAGCTTTAAGGATCCTGGCACGAGCACCTTCAGTAACACGCAGGGCACAAATCTACACAATCAAAGTTGAACATCACTGATGTTGTCAAAGATGGTGATTCTTCTAGCTCACATTTCAAGTTAGATGAAACTACTCTCGCTTGCTTCAAGGCTCAAATCACAAGAGAATCAGATGGGGTATTCAATATACGAAACGTGCTAAGGAATACATTATAGTACCTTAAGAGCAGGCACATCAAAGATCCTGGCGTCATCAGTCACTGTACCAACTACAACCACAGTCTTGCCTTCTATACCGGATGCTTTCATCTTGCGGATCTAAATATCAAGTTGTATAAAACACCGAAAAACTTGAGCATTCTGTTATTCTACATCTATTTCTTTGTTATGTAGACTAAAGAAACAATGGATTACCCACAGACAAAAATTCCTTCGTTACAATTTACAATCACTAATCAGCTGGTAAAAATAAACCTTGTCAACCGAACCAGACTGACTGCATTTAAGCTATAACATTTAATATTAGGAATAAAGGCAATCAGTAACATGTCTACAAGCTACTTACACCTATGGAATAGTACAATTTGCACGAATGTCTATTAAAGTACTTACAATTCGAGACAGGGCCAATGGTGGACGGCTTGTGCGGCTCATGCAGAGTCTCTTAAGGACGACCTTATTGAATGGGGCATTGGTACGACGGGCCAGAAAGCGGTAGAGCTATAATTAATGAAGTAAAATACCAAGTGAGAAGGAATCAGAAACCTTATTTTAGCCCAAAAAATAATACCAACCTTCACAAGCAACCTGATGTACAGGTTCTGTGACACTGGCTCCCGACGATAGTCCTTCTTTTTATGCTTGTGTCTGATATCTATCCCCTACAAAATGGCACAGAACAATAGAGATATAAATATTTTTTCAGACCTGTACAGTGAGAAAGAGAAAACGTTCACGATTGCTAAAGATTGGACTAGATTTTTAGAGCTTCTTTAACCAAATCCGTTCTCACCATTTTCGAGGCCGAAGAGGACGAAAGCTCGCAATGCTCCTTGGGAAATGTGGTTTCATTGCAAGTAACATGTTTAGGGAGGGGAGGGTAGTTTCAACAGTCTGCAATTTACAATATTTTATTATACAGTTTTTCTTCTCTTTAATAATAATAATAATTTACATTGTATTTCTAAGCATTATATAACTTGAATCTAAGGCCTATATTTTATATATGAAAAATAGAACAGTTAATGTTCGTTAAACCAGTACCTAAGAAAATTAGTTGTTATCACAGAATTCTACTTTTTTTCTCATTTCAAATATATTCAGAAGTTTATGAAAAAGAATAAAAATGTTACTAAGATAAAAATAATCAAATAAAATGCACTGAATTTAAATAAAATCTGATTTTTCCAGTTATAAACAAATGTGTTTGGGTTCCCTGTGTTCCCTGTTGCAGCGGAAGTGCGTAGTGGGGTGGGTTGAGCTAAAATACGTGTACAACATGGCGGGCGGGTGAAGTGTTGTAAGCTGCTTACTTTGTCAAGCTTTGAGGACCTTAGGAAAGCGCATCCAAGCTTCAAAATGGCTGTCCATCGTCCCACATTATTTAATCTTATGAATGGCATCGTAGGAGTCAGTATTTTGGCAATCCCGTTTTGTTTTCACCAAGTAAGACAACGTTTAGTCACGTCAAGTTTATATTAAAGTAGACAGTTTGGAATTTGAATCAGAACAACAACACATTTATTGTGTTCGCGATGTTCTTGGAACTTTTAGTAATCAAATATCGAATGATTGTTTTCCTGATTTTATCTTTTTCATTACATCATATTTGTTTTGGCTTTGATCATTTTTATTTTAACTTGAGTTGTGTCTGTAGTATTTTACATGTAATTTTTACTCCCAATATCTCATCTTGATAACTTGTCAAATCAAATATTTCTCATTTGGTTGATGCATACATGTATTACGAGGTTTGTGTATTTGATTACAAGTTTTCGATGATTGAGAGTATTATACTGTACTTGTACCTCAGCCATTCAATACTACAATAGGCCATACATTTGCTATGAATGCTTTGAATTGTTCTTAGAGCTGTGTTGTTGCTATGGAAAACCTGTTTGTTAAATTATTATTTAAAAAATAAAAGGAAGATGAGCCAACAACAGTCGATTTTATGAATCTATAGTTAGTGAAGCAGCTTATATATTTATAAATATACACTACATGTAAGCTTATATGTTGTGGTTTAATTTTTCCCACTGGTTTAAATTTTTCTGAGGGTTGTTCTAAGGTTAGGTTCAGGGTTTTATGGTGGGTAAGTTATGTGTTTAGATTAGTTGTAAAGGATTAAACTGAAAGGAAGTGAATTAAGAAACCAAAACAATGCACTAAAAAATTTAAACCAGTGGAAAATTTCAAATCACAACATACATGTACATATATAATATATATCCTTTGGATATATATCCTTATCCGTGGACAAGATTTCAGCCAATAAGTTCATCCACTTGATAACAATTAATCCAATGGATAGTGCTATCCACTCGTATACAATCATATTAATTAACAATTTTGCAGTTTTATGAATGTTGTTTTTTTTTAATTGTTTTAATGTTTTATTATTGTAGTGTGGTGTCATCCTTGGTGTCCTTGCCATGTTATTGATGATGTATTTAACTAAACAAACATGTTCATATTTGCTTGTGTCTGGACAACTTGCACGGAGAAGAAGTTACGAATCCTTAGGTGAGTGGGAAGAAACTGAAGAAATATACTGATCAGCATAGACTGAATGCAATAATGGTGGAATCAGTAAATATCATTTATTGTGTAGTTAGTAATTATATAGTACATCGATCGTTTCAAAGAGTATAATAACAAAAACAAACCTACTAAATTTTAGAGCGATTCTACAAAAACCTAAAAAGTTATAGCGAATTGAAATCACAAAGATTTGTATGGGAAATTGAGTTTTAGACTGACTAGCCTCGTTTCCATGCAATTGCTAGAATTCAATTGGTTATAACTTTACGGTTGTTTCATTTAAATTGATGGGCTTTTGGTGTATTACTTATGGTCTTGGAAAAAAATGATATTACATTTCCTAAACTCGTAATTTTTCTCAGTTTATACAAATTAATTGGCCATTATTGCATTCGGTCTATAGTTTTGGGTGTTGACAATAAGAAATAAGTCACTGAAGTGTATCATGATCAGTCATGTATTATAAGTATCATGGTCTAAGTATTTGGCATAAGTCTTTTTCATATCTGATATATATATTTCCTTTTGAATTATTGTTTAAATTGAGGGCCACAATTAAAAGCATGTGTCACCCTCTTTAAATAAAGTCTTACTTAATACATGTACTTACTGATTACTGGTACAAATTATGCATGCATTTATTTTATGCTGCACAATATCATTCTTTCACTTGACACTTGAAGTATCTTTTGCATGAATTATTGCTCTGAAATAGAGAAACCTGTGCAGTTCCATATGAAGTCCTGTATATTTGTATGCACTAGCTACATATTATATATTTTGTATTCCATTTCAAAGAGTATACAATGTACATGTAATTGAATAAGGGCTCCCTGCAAGAACAATGCAAGTGATCTCTGATCAAAGTCTAAATTCTCCTCAAGATTCTTTGAATTTCAAAGAAGAATTTGGGTTTTGATCATAAAGTCACTTACTCCGTTCTTGCAGGGAGCCATTCCATTATTAATAATAGTATATCTTATAACCTCTTTTCCTTTCAGCACAATATACTTATGGCAACACAGGAAAACTTCTAGTGGAAGCATGGTATTGTTATTACATGTATTTATGTTGTGCATGCACATTTGTAAAACCTTTATATTTTAGCTCTCTATTACTTACTTATTTATTGTTGTTGTTGTTTCATTTCAGTATTATTGGTCTGTCGGCAGGCACATTATGTGCATTTAATGTCATTATAGGAGACCTTGGTCCCAGTATAATCCATAACCTATTTGCAGTTGAGGTAAGTGATTTCCCTGGAACATGATTTTAACCCAGCATATATACCAAATTGAACTGACAATAAATGAACTTTAATCTGTTCGATGATCGATGTTCAATTTGATTCACCTGGGATTTAAAGTGTTAACAGGGAGTAGCATGAATCAATGTATCTCCTGTTTTTTTATTTGCAGATAACTCGTTCACTTAGAGCTACTGTTATGATTGTACTAGCATATGGCATAGGTCTGCCAGTATCCCTAATGAGGGACATTTCTAGCTTGGCATCACTGAGTGCTTTGTCTCTGTTTTTTTACACAGCTTTTGTTACTCAGGTGATTTTAAAGAAAACACTTCACGGTTCTGTTTGAACAGTAGGCACAAACAATGCCAGTAGCAAGTCGAGGTTGGCATTGATGTGTTTGAACATCGATCACTGTATTTGATCAAGTCCAACCTCGACTTGGAACCATTGTTCTTGGCTACTGAACAGAACCTTGAAATGATGTACTGCAACCTTACATGTAACTTATTTATATCAATTGAACTTACATGTATATTCATAAATTATATGATAATGGCCACATTCATTATCATGATAATACAGGAATTGTATATTAAGTGTGATGAAGTGTTTGTTACATTGTACATCAGTAATAGATACAATATGAGCGGCCGTGTTGTATGAGATGTACAATCACGAGCTGAAGGCGAGTGATTGTAGATCTCATACTGTACAACACGGACGCGAATATTGTATTGGACTTATCATATCCACAGATGTATAAAATCATGTTCTACTATAATTTTCAAGATGCCAGTAAGTTTGGCCGAGAAAATCAAAGTTTTAGTATATGCAAATCAAGACGATTTTGTATCAAAAATACAAGCTCTTCCACGGCTATGATTTCTATTGTGTTTTCCTCATGAATTATTAATGAATATATGATAAGTACATGTACATGTATGATGCTCTGGGTACAGATTCTTGACCCAAAGTCAACCAGTACATTAAAGTGATAATTATATATATGTAGCTAATGCATATGTACATACATGTATGTATGTCTTGTACCTGTAATCACTTTTTGACAACAAAGCAATCAAATGTGACACAGAATTATTTTTCTACTTTTTTGCAGGTCATCTTTAAGTCTTTGCCTCATTTATTTGCTGGTGAATGGCTGAGCAAGATCAATATGTGGAGGCCTGCTGGACTTCTACAAAGTTTACCAATATTTTCCTTAGCATTTGCTGGCCAAACGTAAGTACATACATGTATATATATATACTTTCCTAGACTGTTACTTGCCGGCTACTATCATCTGAAGGCAATAAAAGATACACAAATGGGCTTCCTGTGTTAAGTAAAAGCAGAGGAAGACTGGGGCTGAACATATAAATTTAATCCAATTTTTTTCCTTTGTTCATACCTTTGTGTTATTACTTGGCGGGCTGCCTGTGGCATGCCGAGTTGAAAACTGGGCTTTCTTTTTTCTTAATCTCCACAAATTGCCAACTGGGTACCAAGGCGCATGCACTCTGTGCCGCTGGGGAAACCGAAGGCTCATTGCTGAAGCCCGCAGAGTGAATGCTTATACAGTGGAACCTCGATATAACAATGTGCCAAGGGACTGACCAAATTAGATCGTTATATCGGGAGATCGTTATAACGAATTCCCGATATAGCGATTTTTCGGGAAAAGAGCCAAAAATATCGTTATATCGGGTATCGTTAATAATTGATTTTTCATGTAGTGTCCGTTGTGCCTTATAGCTGTACCGGCGATGTAATCCCTATCAACTGTTACCAGACACGTTACAGTCCTTATGCAATGAGAACTAAAGCCGATTAAAGTATTGTCATGATACATGTATCTTTTCAAGTGTTAATTAAGCCTCCTTTTTCATCGCGCAATGATTTATTTTATTGTTATATCATGAGGGTAATTTTTACATTTGGGCTGCCAGATTGTGATCGTTATATCGGGAATATCGTTATATATCGAGTATCGTTAAATCAGGATTTTTCTCCATACGTTTACTGTAACATTTGCCGGCTGGGCTGTCAAATGTTGATCGTTATACCAGAAACATCGTTATATCGAGTATCGATCGTTATATCGAGGTTCCACTGCATGTACTTGTTACTATTAATTAAAAGTATTTGTTGTGCCTTAGTTAGCATTGTTTTATCACTATCTTGTAGACAATTGTTTGGACTTTATGACTCAATACCAGAGCCGTCTGTAAAGAAAATGGAGTCTGTCGTAAATATGGGATTGAATATTGTGTCTTGTGTATATATAAGTGTAAGTATTCTGTCATTCACATTAACATGATTTGATGTGTGCGGTTTTCATGAAGGAAGTGAGTGAATGAGAGATTGTGTTGTTGCTTGTACATGTACATGTACATGTATCAACAAGACAGTATATATATATATTTATGTACATTGTACGTGTACATTCATGGCTATGAACACTAAAGTATACCCAATAACACCAAAAGATACAATGTAGCATGGGTAAGTTTGGATTATTTTATGGTTTTCTGTACAAAGAATGTACATGTGTATACAATGTATATATACTACGTACATTGTCACTTTGTCGCCAACAAACATTCAATCAGCCAGTACTCTTTCCACTAGTGACAGTGTAACTGTGTTACCCGTGCTCCCATTCGGTCTTGTCGTGTAGGCTTTACTCTTTTTATAGACAACATATACAGCTAATTAAGAAAAACGTAGTCCTAGATTTTGTTGCATATTGCATTCCCAGACCGAAGTGCATTATGGACTGATCAATACAAAACCCGCAAACAAATATCAGGGAAGCCCTGACAGTCAACCATGATCTCAGTTTCGGCAACGCAATGCAGACAAACACATGTATTGATCAGTCCATAATGCACTTCGGTCTGGGAATGCAATATGCAACAAAACCTAGGACAACGTTTTTTGAATTAGCTGTATAATACAAGTAGGTGGTACATGTACATTGTGTATAATTAATATGTATGAAGGTAATTCAGGTAACATTGAAATTCATGATTGATTCAGTTGAATGTATATGTAATTCTCATTCATGAAACAAATTCTTCTTTCCAGGTTGGGTTTTTCAGCTATATTACATTCTTTGAAGTTGGAGTACAAGGAGACATTTTGACCAATTATGTCAATTCTTTTCTAGCAGAATGTTTAAAATTAGGTAAGTGCTTTGATCAGAGCAGATTATAGTGTACAGCTCATTTTGATAGAGTCGTTTTCATATGAGTGGGAAACCTACATGTACTACTGGTATATGGAGTTATGGTCAAATACGCAGTTGAAAAATGGGCTTTGTTTTTCTTATGGCCACAAATGACCAACTGGGAACCAAGGTGCATCCGCTCTGTGCCGCTGAGGAAACCGAAGGCTCATGGCTTATTACATTGTTTTACAGGGTTTGTGATGTCAGTCATTGTTAGTTTTCCTCTCATGGTGTTTCCAATGAGAGCCAGCATTAACTCGCTACTCTTCCCATCCCAGGTAAGGTGGTGTACCACTCATTCTGCACTCAGCAGTTCTCTTCCTTGCCTCTAGCCGTACTATGGGGGCAAACCTATTTGTGTGAGGGGGAGGGGGTGGGAACTAGTCCTATCAGAGGAATAAGTGGTTTGCAGATTACAACAACCAAATCTACCTTTCACTCCGTACCCCAATCCCCACCCCAGCCCCATACCAACCACACCCATGTTCCCAATACTTCCTGCATCATGTCTGATTTACTACCATTTATCACTCACTACCCCAACCCCAACCCCAGCCCATACCAACCACCACACCCCTGTTCCCAATACTTCCTGCATCATGTCTGATTTACTACCATTTATCACTCACTACCCCAACCCCAGCCCCATACCAACCACACCCATGTTCCCAATACTCCCTGCATCATGTCTGATTTACTACCATTTATCACTCACTACCCCAACCCCAACCCCAGCCCCATACCAACCACACCCCTGTTCCCAATACTTCCTGCATCATGTCTGATTTACTACCATTTATCACTCACTACCCCAACCCCAGCCCCATACCAACCACACCCATGTTCCCAATACTTCCTGCATCATGTCTGATTTACTACCATTTATCACTCACTACCCCAACCCCAGCCCCTTACCAACCACACCCATGTTCCCAATACTTCCTGCATCATGTCTGATTTACTACCATTTATCACTTGCTACCCCAACCCCAGCCCCATACCAACCACACCCATGTTCCCAATACTTCCTGCATCATGTCTGATTTACTACCATTTATCACTCGCTACCCCAACCCCAACCCCAGCCCCATACCAACCACACCCATGTTCCCAATGTTTCCTTATCGTGTCTGCTTTGCATAACATTGATGATATATTTGTATTTGGTTTGCAGACTGCTGGCACAGAGAACATGCCAGGCGGACCAGGATACATGCCACAAAACCGCTTTGTATACATTACTGTATCTATCATTAGTTTAACCTTAATAGTGGGGATTCTGATACCACAAAGTAAGTTCTCCCTGAAACCACTACTCAACTCCCCACTGTGAAACCACTGTGAAACTCACTGAAACCACTGCGAAACCCACTGAAACCACTGCGAAACTCACTGAAACCACTGCAAAACTCACTGAAACCACTGCGAATCTCACTGAAACCACTGCGAAACTCACTGAAACCACTGTGAAATTCACTGAAACCACTGCGAATCTCACTGAAACCACTGCGAAACTCACTGAAAGAAAAACACTGAAACTCACTGAAACCACTGCGAAACCCACTGAAACCACTGCGAAACTCACTGAAACCACTGCAAAACTCACTGAAACACTGAAACCACTGCGAATCTCACTGAAACTCCACTGCGAAACTCACTGAAACCACTGTGAAACTCACTGAAACCACTGCACTGCGAATCTCACTGAAACCACTGCACTGCGAAACTCACTGAAACCACTGTGAAACTCAAACTCACTGAAACCACTGCGAATCTCACTGAAACCACTGCGAAACTCACTGAAACCACTGCGAAACTCACTGAAACCACTGTGAAACTCACTGAAACCACTGCAAAACTCACTGAAACCACTGCGAAACTCACTGAAACCACTGCGAAACTCACTGAAACCACTGTGAAACTCACTGAAACCACTGCGAAACTCACTGAAACCACTGCGAAACTCACTGAAACCACTGCAAAACTCACTGAAACCACTACTAACTGCTAAACTCACTGAAACCTCCCTGAAACCACTGTGAAACTCACTGAAACCACTGCGAAACCCACTGAAACCACTGCGAAACTCACTGAAACCACTGCAAAACTCACTGAAACCACTGCGAATCTCACTGAAACCACTGCGAAACTCACTGAAACCACTGCGAAACTCACTGAAACCACTGTGAATCTCACTGAAACTGCTGCAAAAATCACTGAAACCACTGCGAAACTCACTGAAACCACTGTGAAACTCACTGAAACCACTGCGAAACTCACTGAAACTGCTGCAAAAATCACTGAAACCACTGCGAAACTCACAGAAACCACTGTGAAACTCACTGAAACCACTGCGAAACTCACTGAAACTGCTGCAAAAATCACTGAAACTGCTGCAAAAATCACTGAAACCACTGTGAAAATGCATGCTGTCATCAAAAGGAAGCAGGAGAAATGCTATTTGCCTTTGCCATGTTCTAAATGAGTGGGAATCTGAGTTGGAGTTGTGACTGCGATGCGTCAATGGATTATTTGAAACCACAACAAACCATCATTTTTTCGGTACATTGAAAAATGACAAACAAGTGGACTAGATAAAAGAAAAGAAGAAAATTACATGGCCTCTTTAACAGTCGTAGTGGAAACTGAACAGTATATACTGTAGAACCCAATTGGGAGGGGCGCAAAGGAGTGCCTATGCAAGGCACCCCCTGTTGTAGCAAGTACAGGCACTGGGGGTGGTCAGCGCCCCCAGCAACCCAAGTTAGACTAGTATAAAGCCATTGTCATAGAATATGAGCAGTGCTTCATTTCCTTCTTTAGGGATATGTAACTGAATTACTGAGTCCACAGAGGGAGAAGGGATACTGCTAGCAATGTGCTACTAACATTTACCATATGATATTTCTTTTTCTGCAGTTGAGTTTGTTCTTGGCCTCACAGGAGCAACCATGGGCATTATCATAACAATGATCTTACCTGCATCCATGTTTTTACATGCTGTTCAAGAGACACAGGGCAGAGATAGGAACACTGCCAAGTTTGCATTAGTGGTTGGATTTGTGTTGCTTATTGCCAGTACATACACTGTGTTAACGTCTAGTGAAAGCCACCATGAGAACGATAAACCCTTACATGTACATCCTGATATTAAACCTTCCTTGGAACGTATTCAAATTGGTAACAAACCTTCCTTGAAACCCACACACAACCTCACTGGCCTTGTCATGCCTGTTCAGTCGGCACCCACTGGAGCCATCAACTTAGGCAAAGCTGACCCAAAAGAAATCAAAGACGACGATAAAGGAATAAAAGAAAAAGGACTAGAATTGGAGGAAAAGAGAAAGGAACCTGCTTTGCCGCATCCTCCAGATGACAAGATCGATGAACTTGCGAAACAGAAGGATGCTGCTGGAAATGTGGTGAAGGGGAAAAAAGAATTAATCATTGATGATAAAGGTGCTAAGGGCATTGACAAGGCAGAGAAAGGAGCTGACCCACTGAATGAAAAAAGGCAACTGATGAGTACCGACGATGCAAAGGGAAAAGAACCCCAGAAATCAGCTCTCAAAGTTGCTTCAAGTTTTGAGGTGGAAAAACGTGCGAAGGTCAACCATTCTAACAACTTGGTCAACAAGTCCTTAAAGAAACCCGAGTCCAGAGAGAAACGACACCTTGATGAAAACCCAAATGAGAAGAAAGATGCGAAGAAATCTGGGAATGGAATGGGAAATGATGAGAGTGGAACAGGAACACCTATTACAACTCCAAATAAATCAAATATTGCTCCAAAAGCATCCACTGAGAGAAACAGTGTTGTAGTAATTCAACCCACTACTAGTAGTGGTGCATATACTCAAATCAAAAGTATCGAAGCATCATCAGTTGATCCTCATCCTAGTAATGATTCGGGAGTCAAGAGTAGAGAACTCAAGTCAAATGATGTTATTGGCCGCAAGCTCAACTCTGTAAATCCTTACAACTCAATATGGAGAAAGAGGTTAAGGAAGCAAGGCTCTCTTAGGGTTAAAAGGCATAGCAAGGTAACTTAGATTTTAGAAGTTGACCATAATCAATTACAGTCGAACCCTTGCAAATGGACACCTCCCATAAGCAGACACTGCTCAGATCCTGGAGATCCTAACATTAGTTTTATTACCTCCCATAAGCAGACATCTCTTGTAAGAGGTCAGAGACAGTGTTAGTAAGCGAACACCTTCACCTCCCACTCTCCCTCCCCCTCCCCCTCCCCCTCCCCTCCCTCCTCCTCCCCCTCCCCCTCCCCCTCCCCCTCCCCCCCCCCCCTCCCCCTCCTCCTCCCCTCCCCAAAAAAAAACCACAGGTCAAAAACAGGAATCCCAATTTTTATGAAATGGTTTTGCCTATTAAAATGAACTTTGAATGAATATTATTATTATTACAGTACACTCATTTTAACCTCTTTTGTTTTTGTAGCTTGGCTTGAGTTAACCACTGGAAATACAAGCATTTCACGGGATAAATTTTAATTTTTATAATGTTAAGAACAACAATTAAGGTGTTATAAATCCCCCAAAGACCCATATGCATGCGTACATAGACTTTCTCTTCCCATTTGAACACCGGTATACTCCTGTCTGGTTAGCCGAGATGCAGGGATCGCGAAGCACCCTTGAACAACAATTAAGGTGTTATAAATCCCCCAAAGACCCATGCGTACACATTTTGGTCTTACACCATCCGCCCCCCGCCTCCTCACTCCCTGAGATGTGTACCTTAGAGAGGGTATATATGACCACACTATGCAGTAGGACAAAAGTGTCCCTGACCCTCTCTGAGAAGCTATGAAGTCCACTATAATGCTGGATTGCATGTGACGCCATAGCAAAAGTGCACTTCCATTCAGCCATATGTTGGTGGCCGACAACAAAGCATTCATTAGCTTTTGTTTGGACCACCGACACACGACCATCATGGCCGCTGCATCGGATTGATTGCAAACCAACAAATACACTTATTTCAACAAATGAAGGGATCCGTGCAATAACACTGTAAGTGATCTCTGATCAGAACTTAAATTCTCCTGTGGGCTTTTGAATTCTTGAGGAGAGTTTAGATTTTGATCACAAGTCAATTGGTACATTCTTGTTGCATGGATCCCTTCATATGTTATCAATGAAAAGAGCTCAATTAAACCTGGCACAGGAGTGTTGACTGTATTGCTTGATAATGATAATAATAATAATAATAATAATAATAATAATAACATTTATTTATATGGCGCAAATTCAACATACGTTTTCAAATGCGCCTTAAAGTAATAATAACAAAACAAATGTATGTATCTACAAATTATCTACAATAAAAATATTACTAATAAATGATAAAATTCAATCAATAAATACATTCCTTAATAAATAATATTCATAATTATAAATGTACAGGTTCCAGACTTTCCTCGCGTGTTTCTTAATATATGTGCATCTATGTATTTCTTTTAAGACTGTCCTCGCGGGCTGTTGTAAATTCCAAACCTTTTTACGGGACGTCCCTAAGGACTATTACACTATAGCTGATATCAATGAACAAAAATTCCCGGCGCCATCTTGAAAGGTAGCGTGCCTTTGCATCGAAGCGAGACCAACGGTGGCCTTGCAATGCATGATAGAGACATGTGACTAATTGTCCAAGGTGTTAAAAAAACTATCATTGCAAGGGCACCGTTGGTCTCGCTTCGATGCAAAGCCGGCACGGCTACCTTTCAAGATGGCGCCGGGATCTGTGAAGAGGAGTATTAGTAACTCAGGCCGCTTATAATAGTGTTATAATTAATTCTGATAATTGCACAAGGCATAAGTGTGACTGTGATAAACATATCCTTAGTAACCAGGCCGCTTCAATAGTGTTATAATTAATGGGCCTCTACCACCTGCCACGTGACTTTAAATTTTCACCGAAGATAAACGAAAATACCATAACTTGAAAGAGAATACTAAAATTAGTCAAAGTTGAAAATTTGAAAAGAATCAAGCAAATAAGAAAAAAGTTAACGGCTTTCAAAGTTTCCCGCTTGGAAGGCAAGCTGTTGCCTTCCACGGGCTTCCAACTGATACATTTCTATACAAAAAAGGCAAAGTTTGAATGCCTGTAACTATTGCCCTATTTACGTATTTCCCTTCAAACTTTCCACTTTTACTAACTTTAACATGCTCTTTCCAGGTATGATATTTTCGTTTATCTTCGGTGAAAATTTAAAAAGTCACGTGACAGGTGGCAGAAAAAAATGTTAGTGGGGGAAACTCTCAGGGGCGGATCCAGGGGGAGGGTTCTGGGGGTTGCAACCCCCCCTATGGATATTTTTTTAATACCGCTTGTATAGATATGTCTGTCCGTAGGTCTCTCTTGCACTTTCAGCTCTCTCCCTCGTAAGAATAATATAATTCATTCATACTGTTTACACGACCGTTCGACTTCGAGGCCGGTTTGACTGATAACAGAAAGAACCTGCCGTTTTAGCGTCAAAAACGTATGTGAAGCCTTCATACTTGTAAGCTCACCCAAGAAGACTATTCCAAGCATCTTTGTTGGATGTCCAATAAAGTCAAAATTTTACTGAAAATTGAGTTTTGTTGTGTTAATAAAACAACTCCAGATCTCTAAAAATTGCATTTTAGAGCTTGTAGATTTCAAAATTTTCTGGGGGGGCATGCCCCCACACCCCCCTAGTACTTCGCGGCTTTGCCGCTCACACAACACAACGGCCACAACACAACCCCCTGTTTGACAAAAACCTGGATCCGCCCCTGACTCTACGTTGGTACGGATCTTTATTGTACTTCTTTACTTCTGCTCTGCTTCTCTCTTCTGATCTTAATGTTACAAGCAGTGACTTAAATAATGATAAATTGGATCAGAATGATTGACGGATTGACATTTACTGTCAATTACTGTCAAAACTATTCTAGAGGTTCACATCATTGGTTATCTAGAAGTTGACGTTGCAACTAACTCTAGTAATGAAGCAAAAACAAATAAGCTAAAAGTAGTAGTTATGTCAAAAGAAGGTCTATCGTTTAGACATCAAAGTACATAAAACTAATATCAGTCGTGACAGCGAAAATAGTTCTGCATCTATCGATAGATCGTTGTACACGTGGTTATTCAAGGTAGGAGGATTTAGACACACCTCAGTACTGACGACACGCCTACGACTGGTCAGTGTACTCTACGCTAGTTCGTAGTACCTTACGTGGCTCCTTGCGCAACGTACATGTACGTGGCTTCAGGTTGTCTAAGGCCTGTTAAACTAGGTAAACAATTATCAGTAGTAGGACTGAACTTGCGAAATCTAACATTCATTAACTTGGTTCGTTGATGAATGAAATGTTATTTTAAAGTTTGATAAAAAATTACTAAAATAAAATACTAAAATTATGTCCAAATTGTGTCCTCTAAGTAATATTTAGATAGATTAATTTGGCGCGTTTATCCTTACCACAGGAAGCCCGGTCATACGATTTTAATAATTAATGATGTGACGTCACAGCCAGAACACGATCAATATGGCGAGCGACATGGCACACATCATCGAGCTCTAACGAAGGGTGTTTCGAAGTCGACACAAACAGTATAAAACCATACAGTTTTGAACCCCATTATGATGCAAGCGAAATTGAAATTGAGCAAATGTCTACAGATGAAGTCGAAGATGATGCGATTGATGGAGTTCATCGTAGAGATCACCGAGACTGGTACAACTTTAACTTTACGTAACATGTAAACTTACTGTATTGATTTTATAACCTCCAGAATGAATGATTTTAGATATTAAATATTTTCGTTTTGAAATCTATGTGTACATGTGTCTGTTTTCGAGTGCATTACATTTATAAAATCTGTCTAGCTTTGTACTCGTTTTCTTGTCGTTTCTTAGTTTATCTACAAAGGCCGGTGTTCTTGTGAAAACTGTCAGCGAATGGGAACCGATAGGGAGTGTGTTTGCTGTCGTGAATGCGAAGGAACCTTTAGCAAACTGCATGACAACATCGACTATTACAGACAAGATAACATGTTTGACTGTATTACAAATCATCCTGGATTCCAAGCCATATGTTTGAACCCTTTTGTTTTGCAAGTTGCATGGTAATGTCCTACAAACAGCACTATGCTAATGCCTATGAAGGCCCTGATCACAAGAAGTACAGGCACATTGCCTATAGGCAGTACATCAGATGGGTCCATGGGTTTGTTGGAAAAAATATTCGTAGTGTTATTCCATCATGTGCTGTGTGCTGCATCCAGGCCCATTTCCCACCCCCAGGGATAGAAGAAGACTTTGAATTTACAGGTTTCATGCTACCAGATTTATAAGAACTTCTAGATTGCAAGTTTATTTTGTCTATATTTAGTTGTAACTACGATTATAATGTACATGTATGGTGTCATAATAGACCTCTTTAGCTTCGTATGTAAATTGCCCATTTCAAATCATGTGATGTAAGAGATCTATTGTTAGCTTTTTGGCATCAGCCTGTTTTGAAACAGTTACCGCAAGGATTTTCTCTCATTTTGTTTTCAATAAGCTTAAATAGATATGAGTAGATTAAGAGTTCATTGCCTGATTCTTAGATTAGTTGCGAATTGTAACAATTATGCTTCATATATATTTATTTAACCATAGTAGATAATGAATATAGAGTAGTACAATTTCTGGAAACAAATTTTAATACAATAATAATAACTTGTAGAGTGACTTTACTTAACCTGTGAAATACAGTAAAAAGCTTCATATAACAACCTAGATTTTTCCAGGTTAGCCTAAAATGGTTTTCATATATTTGGTGTCTACTGATAATTATTTATCTATAAGAGTAAAATTACACCCTTGCAAATCTTGTTGTATGTTCTGCAACAGCTTGGTCTTTGTCTGGCCGAGTAAAGGCTGAGCATAATGGTGGTGGATTGGCAACTCTGTGCATCACACGCTGACCATTTTCAACTGCATGGGTTAAACTTATGAGTAGGTCATCTACATAACCATATGAACAGTCTTCCAGAATCTTCCTTACAATATGACCACCTTTCTTGTACTTGGGGTAAATAATGTTGTACTGCTCTTCATTTTGTAAATTTTTCTTTTGGGGTCTTGAACTGTTTTCATTGTAATGTAAGGCTGCAAGATACAATCTGCTCCTCATACCATCATATGAGAAATGAAACATCTTTGGGGCAAACTGGTTTACTAAACTGTGATAACCCTCCACTACAGATGTTTGACCATGTTTTGAACATTTTGCAATATCTTTGATTAAATTCTTGTCTAAGATGATTTTTTCTAGTGCCTCGAATACCTCTGTGTCTGGTTGTAGCCACTTGATTGACCTTATTTCTGTGTCAGGTAGGTCATCATGAGCACAATTTGGGAACAGATCACTATGCCCATCATGCTTGTTCTGTACATGGTTAATGATAGACCTCCACTTAGCCTCAATCAAGTCCTTGTTGTTGTGCTCTGAGGACGTCACTGACCAATAAAAGTGATTAACGATAGATTTAATCCACTGGCCTATTACTTCATAGTTTTTCTTTTTGGCTAGAGCCTGCAATTTCTTTTTGATGCTTTTGGCAACATGCCAGCAATCATAAAAGTGATCCACAACTTCCCAGTCTTCTCTTATCCATTTGTTGATTTGTTTGTGTCTGTCAGTAACTACATCACGAACATTCAAATTAAACAGGTTAAAGACATCTACCATTTTTTTCAGTCCCATCAACTCCATTGCATTAGATGATGTGGTTTCATTGCTCTGTACGAGCTCAACAGTCAGTACTTTATTGTTTGTTAATTCTATGGCTGTATATGACCCATACTTAGCACAGTGCCCCATACTATCACACCTGCCGTCTCCTCCAACAATCAGTTGCTCATCTTTTAGTTCCACTAAGTAACTGTCTCGCTTTGAAAGCCATATCTCGGATACGACCTGGTGAAGATATCTTTGTTGGTGTCTAAAGAACGTTCTTGGGGAAATGCAAGCTATGCTTAGTGAGGTCAATAAACGTATTACTTTGGAAGGTAATGCACCAGTAAATAGAATAGAGCCACTAAGTAAAACATTGCCATATGGAGTTCCTTTAATTTCTGGTTGGCTCCTCCCCCGGGGGGGGGGACTCTCCATAACAGTAGACGGGGGTGATCGTCGGCAAAATCAATTTTAACCCTAAGGGATAGCACATTGGGTGTGGTCAACAGCAAATTTACCCCTAAGAGATAGCACATTGGGTGTGGTCGAAGAAATGTTTAACCCTAAGAGATAGCAATAAAACAAACACATTTTCAGTTTTCCTGAATTTTATTACGGTCCTTAAGACACCGCCATCGAGCGCATCTCTTTTCTGGTGACTGTTGATAGTGCTGTCATCCAGTCTTCAAGTCCGGCTTTTTTTGGATAGCATGATCCCTAAGGGATAGCAGACTCTTTGAACACCCCTAAGGGATAGCAGATGGTAGAATTTTATACCCTAAGGGATAGGACGATCACCCCCGTCTACTGTTATGGAGAGTCCCCCCCCCCGGGGCTCCTCCATTCTCTCAATGTTTTACAGCAAAGACATTTGATGAAGACAATAAGCATACATCCAGACAACTTTTGATATAGTTGAACATCAGTAGAATAGCAGGTCAGACAAATAGATAACAGTAGAAGTAGCTTGTTATGAAAAACGATATATTTGGGTTTCTTGTGCGGCTGACACTTGTCTGTGTACGGTCGCATTTCATCAGCCCGAACTTCGTCTTCGCTATCCGAAGCCGATTTTCGTCGAATTCTGGTTGGTACAGTTCGATCTCTTCTTCTGGTGTTTCATTTTCACTCTCCTCGCTTTCAACCTCCAACTCCAAGTCTGTCTTTCTTGTTCGTTTCCTACGGCTACAGTTTTCACAACTGTCTTGCGATAGGTCTGGCATTACACATTGTACACCAACGTTTCTAGTTTTAATTTTATTTTTTGGGATAGGTGGATTCCACTTTCGAGTTTGTGTACCTTGTTCCTTTGCTTTTGTGGAACTGATCGCTTCCTTGTGTTCACAATTTTCGGCTGTGCTCGTGCTCGTGGACGTCGCCGCTTCTGACAGCTGTTCAAGAAGTCTTATGGTCTCGCGTTTTTTAAATGCAGACCTGCAGGTTGGGGTTTCTGCTGGCGATGGAGTACCCAATAACAACTGGCTACTATGAATAGTAGGAACTGCAGTTATTCTATTAAGAAGCAAACTGAAAGAGAAAAAAGTTGACAAATTGTTTACATGTAAGTTACTGAAATACCCGGTGATATAGTCACGAACATAGTCACGAACATGTCACTTTATACAATCAAAATTGACAAAAATGAATGAAAACGAAGCTTATAAAATATTATACAAAAGTAGTAGACCACAGAGTACAATGAAAACTTACCGTTTCGCTAGACATGCTTTAAATTGACCAAGATTAGTGAAGCATTCGTCTTTGAAGTGCTTTCTACAAAGTACAGATCTTGAACTAGGTGACCATTTATCCCTTTTTAATTGTACAAATTTTGTCCATGCCCGGGCAATATTCTTATCTGAAGGCCACACATACAGCTCATTATCTTTATGGTCACATTCAGCAGCTACACAACGACTTGGCATATTTATTTAGTTGTAAAAATTCGAAGAAACAATGAAGTATTATAAAGTAGTCGATGTGTGACTTGTGTTTACGCAACTCAGCTGGGTTACGGGGAGTTCTGGCTGTGACGTCACTGCCTCGTTTTCGCGTGCCGCGGGAAATTCTAAAAACTGCTTTCTTCTCGGCTTCATAAATGATTGTTTTTAAGGATAATTAATGATTTTTTTTTTTAATCGTAATTAAAAAACCTAATACTTTTTATCAACTTTGTCAAAAATGTGCCCAAAAATCGCGTCAGTAGCCCTTTTTAAAAACAACTTTGCACCGCCGTCCAACGAAGAACGTTCTTTTTTCAGTGATTTAATATGTCGGCAAATAATTACACTGCAAGATATTCTGTAGAGGTATAGTAAATAAAGACCACAAGACACTACCACAGTTTCAAGTCTTTTATTACAGTATTTACAGGAAAAAATATTTTTACGATATTCTCCACAAAACCACAGCTTGGGCTTCCTGTGGAGACACTACCGGCGAATCGTCTACCCTTAGGGGACTGGGCACAAGTTGGTTGGTCACCCTGTTTCGCTTTTTACAGGCCCTATGGCCGTGAAGCAAAATGGCTGACGAAGTTGACATTCATTTGATCGAATTTCTGTAAGTTTGGATGGATTTTTCGATAAAAATCGTACTTTTAAGCGAAAAATATTTACAGGGATTCCATATATGGTAAATACAACGCCCAAATATTCAATATGGAAGTAAAAGCTGGTCGAACTAACGACACTTTTGTATGAGTGGTGAGCTGATAATTTATAGGATCGCAAAAGCACTTCTTTATATTTCTTTATCCCCCGTCCCCCCGGTTCAATGTTAATGTTTCGGAAACTAGACACACTAGGCATGATTTTGGACAACGAACAACATTGTTTTTTGGGGAAGGGCGAAGAGGAAAGAGGCTAATCCTCGGCTAATCCCCTATGGAAGCCGAATTGTACCACTGACAAGCTTGGAAAAGTCTCAACAGTTTTGTCCAAGATTGTAGGTCGTCACATTAGTAAGTTATGCCAGGACATTGTCATATTATTATATTATGCATTTTATATACAGCAGGACATCACGACT